>LPNX011183000.1:881586-965738 GCA_001517045.1 Pseudotsuga menziesii
TTCTTGTGGAGTCTTGTTATCAAGAGCATTTGAGGGACTTCTATTTCTCAAATAGGCTGCACATTTTACTGCATCGCCCCAAAACATTAGTTTTACATTCTTGAAAAACATCATTGAGCGAACCATATTCATTATGGTTCTGTTCATTCTTTCTGCTACACCGTTTTGTTGAGGATTGTAGGGAACAGTAGTCTGATGTGCAATTCGATGTTGGTGAAGATAATCTTCAAAAACATTTGAAGTGTATTCTTTCCCATTATCAGTACGAAGTGTACCAATTTTTTATTGTGCTTGTTTTTCTATCAATGCATGAAAGTCTTTGAATGTTTGAAATGCTTCTGATTTTGTCTTTAAATAGTAAATCCAACACATTCTTGAGTAGTCATCAACAAATGTCATAAAATACTTATTCCCATTTGTAGAAGGAGTTGGCATTGGACCACATAAATCAGAATGCACTAATTATAATTTCCTACTTGCTTTGAAATTAGATTCATGGAATGGAAGCTTACTATGTTTCCCTAATATACATGCATCACATTTGTTCTTCTCTTTGGGAATGGTGGGCAAACCAAATACACCATTCTTTCTCAACAAACGAAGACTGTTATAATTTAGATGACCAAATCTTGCATGCCACAATGAACTAGATGACAAATTACCTTCTCCATGCTGAGAGAGGTAGGCATAGTTATGAACTCTTGCAGATGAACCCTTTAGCTTCAGCAGCTTCCCATATTCGTATCCAGTCATGATGACTTGGTTGTCAGAGGAATTTCTTATTTCAACGATTCCATCAAACATTTGGATGGAATGGCCTCGCTGTCGAATCTCCACCAAGGACAGCAAGGACAACAGGCTTCTCTGCAACTCTGGAAGATAAAGAACATTCTTCAACAAGAAATCAGGGAATCGTGGCTTCTTCAGTCGAATGGTGCCCATTCCCTTTGGTTTAAGACTTGACTTATCTGCAAAGTAAACTATGCCATCTATTGTTTCATTAAGTTCTTCAAAACAATATTTTCTAAATGTCATGTGTGATGTTGCACCAGTATCAAGCAGCCAACAATCTTTGTAAGATGAAAGTGAAGTCATTTCATTAATTCCAAGATTACAATGTGCAACAATACAATGAGCATAATCAGAAGATTTACTAGCATCTTGATTTTTATTATCATCTTTCTTCTGGTTATGCTTGTCTTTGATGGATTCCCACGAAGCCCAACACTGATCTGATGTGTGCCCAGTCTTTCCACAACGCTTGCACTGCAAATCAGATCTTTTGCTGAAGTTGTTTCTGCCTCCTCTGCCTTTGAAGTTTCTTCTTCCTCTTCCTCTCTTGCTGCTCTCTCCTTTGGGATGATCTTTGGATTGGTCTTTGGTGTGGTTCTTTGCTTTTTGAGCAAAGCAAAGTGATTCTCCCGAATGATCGGTTGTATTCTTACCAAAGGCTTTCTCTCTGTCATCTATCTTCTCTACCAGGGTGTCAAATGTTAGTGATTTGAACTTGTCACTAGCTTGCAATGACTCAAGATAGTTGGAGTGAGAAGGATACAAAGATTTTACAAATGCTGCAAGAGGAAGGTCTGGTTTCATACCAGAGGCTTGAATCTTGTGCATGATGGCTTTGATTTCAGAGGCAACTAACATGGGATCATTGTCTTTTAATTCTAAGCTGAATAGTTTTAACATTAGTTGAATAACTTCTAGTTCAGAGTGTGAATCATACAGATCTTTTAATGTTTTTAGTGCTTCAAAGCATGATTTTGCAGGCAATATGTGCTAGCTCACCTCTTCACTGACTGTGGCAATGATTACAGCTAAAGCTTTCTTGTCTTTTGTTCTCCAAATGGCCTTCTCTTTCTTGGATTCTGGAGGTCTTGGGTCTATGGTTATGGGCTTTCCAGCTTCTGTCTCTATTGAGCTGCCTTCGCAAATGTCGTCCCAAAGGTCATTGTAGATGAAGGCAAATTTGATCTTCCTCCACCATTCTGGATAAGTGTCTTTTCCAGTGAGGGTGGCACCAACTATAGATGCTATAGATTGAATTTTTACAACCGTTAGTGTAATTTACAAAGAGAAATAGAAAAACAATAACCTTGCAGGTCTACGGTCTCTGCCAAGGTGAATACAATGCAAGTTTATAGCATACACATGCTTCTTCAATACAAAATATATATGTCACAAGCAATATATGATATATCAGTCACAACACAATATATCAGTCCCAACGCAATATATCAGTCTCAGTATCAGAATTTTTGAATATTGAGATCGGTCTTCAAGTAGGTCTTCAACAGGCTGTAGCAACACAGGCTCGCTTGATACGTAGGCAGCTCCACAGGTTCAACAACATTTCAGGAAGTAGACAGCAGCATGTATACACCAGCAACATAAAAAAAGTTTCCAAACTCCACGCAGTATATATACTCAACGCATATATACCACAATCACAGGCTGCAACATATATTTATTTCTCCACACTGATCATAACTCATACTCAACAATCTCAGGCTCATATAGCAGCAATATTTAAAATACTTCTTACAGCCTTGTCCACGCAGTATATATAATCATTCTTCAACATATATCAATCACAGTAACGGTCTTCAACCAGTCTCCACGCAAATGTATGAGAGCGTGGTTATATATTAGGGTTAATCTGGCTGATAAAATTCGTGGCCCAGATTTTCATATGAGGTTTTCGCCTTCAGTGGCCTTGAATGATGGGATACGGAGACTCGATATACGGGAGATCTCGCAGCTCTTCAAGGAAAATGGAAAACGAGCTTCTCTTGTGGATACATTGGCTTTGGTTAGGCGATTGGAGGCACAAGGTCTGCCTTCAAAACAGGCAGAGTTGATAACGAATGCTATCACTGAAGTCCTGAACGATAGTCTTGAACACATTGCAGAATCCTTCGTTTCAAAAGCGAAGATGCAAAGAAGTGAAATGGCACAAGAAGCTACACTTTCAAAGTTCAAATCAGAAGTGCATAGTTCTTTGGAGCACCATTTCTCTCTGCTACAACGTGAGACAGAAAAATTACGGACTGACATAGACAAAATGCGCAGTGAATTAAGGTATGAAATTGACAAAGTTACTGCGGTCCAGCGTTCAAGGATTCTACAACACACATGCTATGGTTGTAGAGTGTAGATGGGATAAGAAATGCGCAGAGCCCTCTCAACACTGACATGGAGAATATTTCTAGGGTTTCACACAGAATAATACTCATTGAACACGTTCAAGGGATTAGGGTTACACTTCCAGGGTCTTCAACGCAGCAGTAGTCTCACAGATCAAAAATCAGTTATTAAAACAAGCTTTAAGAGGAGTGAACTGGAAAGTAGAACGAGAATAATGCATACAATGCATGCTCGCAAGCTGGCAGGAAAGCATCCGGAGGCAGACTGACAATTGCAGGCAATATGGCAATGGACTGGCAAGCAGAATGCCAGGACTGAAATGCAGCAGGCAGGAGTTATGGCTAATAGCCAAGCTCTGATACCACTGATAGGTATTATAACTCCCGATTCGTATTATTCCCTTGCTAATTCATATATTTATACAATTCATATGACGGTTGTGTTTCACCTTCCGCCCAGCCTTTTCGGCTTCCTACATAACTATTCAGTTTCCTTTATTTATTTACAAAATATATAATCCCTACGGATTATATTCCAACAATAAACAACAAATAAATAAAAACCCTTCAATATATTTCAACAAGGAAACAACAAAGATACAAAAGGTATTATTCACTCCTTGTTCTTTTAACCATTACTATCAGTAATAATCAAGTTATGATCTAAAATTCCACTGTCTTTGCCATTTGTTACAATTTTACACATAAGCAAAATAAATATCAATTTACCTTAACAATAACCTTTGTTAGGTTAATTTCAAAAAGAATAAACCAAATAGTTAAACATTACAAGCCTGCCTTCTTCATTCTAAAAATTACAGTTAATATATATGTGTGTGTGTGTGTGTGTGTGTGTGTGTGTGTGTGTGTGTGTGTATGTATTATCAAAAATTTAATATGAAATACAATAAGCTTCGAGCTTATTAAAAGAAAATTCAAGTAGCATCTAAAAACCAATAATACTGAAACATATCAATTTTGTCCCTATGGCCTTTTACAACCAAAGTCACGGCTTAAAAGCCCGTGTAAATAACATAACTGTAAATAAAAACTACAACTGAGAAAGCCAAAATTTCTCAAAGTTTCGGCTGTGAAAGCCCCAAATCTCTTCAACTCAAAACAACCATTAGGGCTTGAAGTTTCTTTAAAAAAAAACAACACATATTAAGTATCAAACTCTTGGCTTAAAGAAAAAATTAACAGAACACATTTTGGTCACAGCCGAACAATAACCCAAGAACTACGCGGGCAACATCAACAAAAAACCAACACCATACACCACTGCAGGAGGAACCTCAATGAGACCAAGGGTTAGCAGGGTTATGCATAGCGTGGAATCTGTGCAGGGTGGCCTTCGGTGGTTGTTAGCACCTTTCTGCAAAAGTTAAGCACCTGCACATTGAAGTCAACAAGTATAAAAACTCGGAAAAAATAATTACTGGTGCAAATTTAGAATCTTTAACTCTGATTTAAAAAAAAAAACTAAGTATCTTACCTGCAATATAGATTTATCAACCCTGTAGAAGTATGAGCACAAACCCTAGCCTCAAATTAAGTTACAACGAGCTTCAAGGTATCACTGCCAGAAGAATTCTTACGAGCATCATTCAAGCTGAGATCAAAATCCACGGCGAAACATAGGCAAAGCCCTCTTTAAAAAAAAAAATTCAAGCAATGTAAACAATTATCTTTTTACCCATTAAGACCACTCTACGAGGAATTCATAGCCCAGCTCGCACTTTCAAGTTCATCTGTGTATGGAGGATGGAACTCGCAGAGTCAAGACAATGACAGAAGGGGCGTTTACAGAGTTGGGTAATGGCAATGGAAATTTCTCACTCAGTTCAGGAACAGTGGCCACATGAACCTCTTAACATAGTAGAATGACGCAATGACAAGGAGGCTCGTATACAATGGAGTGACAGTCAGGCCATGCGGCCATGAGCCTGCGACTCTTCACTCCATAGCAAAGGCAACATAGTGAGGCGAAAAATGCTAAATTTTAGGGTTTTAGTGCAGTTTATAATGCTACCAAAGTAAACAAAACCCTAACCAACGAATAAGGACCATGTGGCTTCGAAAATATTTGAGCAGTGTGGGTTTTATGCTATAGTCGAGATCACCTTGGAGCAACCTACACACATGAGCAATTTTACAATGAAACGATGGTTATAAACCTTTGTTTAACTCACATTATCGTGACTTGATAACTAGGTATTTATAACCCTAAACAAGCATATAGAATGATATTAAAACATAAACTAAGGGTTTGTTTTAGGTTTTTACAATCTTAGAATTGGGTACTCCATTGCAAGGAATTTCTTCAACATTAATTACATGACAAACATTAATATAATAGAAACTATGTCATAGTATAAGACCTTGTAAAAAGGCTTATTTGTTTTAATGTTATATGCTTGAAAACTTAGGTTTAGGTTGAGCATGATTGTTTTTGTTAATATAGGTATTAAATTAAGTATCACTTAAGATACTAGTAATTTGTTTATCAATAATATTCTAAGAGATGAGGATTATACAGAGGTTAAAAAGGATAGGTTTTTATAGGGAATAAATCTTCTTCTTTGTATAAAAGCAGTAAAATTATAGTTTAAAGATGTATATTTTGTATTAGTGCATCTCCATTGGGTAAATACTAGAATGCTTAGTAAACTATTTTGTGTACTAGGTAATAGTTCTATGTATGTTTAGCCATCAAGGTATTTTATGATTATACTTAGATCATCGGTTTCCTAGGTTAACTTAACTCGATATTTGAGAAAACAAATACCTTGGAGATTAACACAAAATCCAATATATAAACAAAGGAAACTACTATACGAGATGCCTTCCACTAGAGTTACATACATGCATTAAACTTAAAATAGGATGATTAAAGTTAAATAAACAAGTTATAGTGATAGCGATTTGGATGAGTAACTGAGCTAAGTTCAGTTTACTAAAAATACTATCATTCCTAGTAACTATGTAGAATATAAATAATAAGATCAGCGATACCTCTTTTACTGCTCAAAGCTGTAAAACAAATAAAAATACTAGCATTCTATTTTATGCTAGTTGAGATAATAATCTCGATCTGGAAAAACTGGTAACAAACTTCTTACCTGTAAAGAACCTGCAAAAGAAGCATCACTTCACTGCATTAGCTATAATCTAAGTAAGCCTCAATCTCAACTGAATTTTTTTCCTACTTCCATAAGACAGTGAAACAGAATTAGTACTAAAAATTAAATACATGTTTCAATTCCTATTTTTCCAAATCATAGCCTGCTAAACCAAATTCTTAACATTGAATTATGAAAACAAACTAATAGGTATATAGAAATAAATATTAACAAAACATTTGATTCTAGTTTGGTACTGTTTAAAGTAACCGTTAGCAGTTAAATTGTTCCTAGGCAATGATGACTATAAACATTTTATGTTGTTACATCAAAAATTTTAAATTTTTACAAAATTTTGGAGTATTACAGTATGTGAGGATTGAGTTAGGGAGAGTGTGAAGGAGGTGGTGCAGGTGGTGAGAGTGGAAACATGAAGGAAGTGAGGAGGGAGCATGGAAGTATTAAGGTGTGAGACAGAGTAAGGGTGTGGATTTTAGGAGGGCCTCCTGTCTGCACAAGTCAAGGAGTGTGCAAGCTATATTTTTCAAATATTTTGGGTCACAAACCCAAAATATTGTTTTGAATAGAGGGCCACCAACTCGTTTTATTTCCTCTATCAAAATACTAGCCACCAATGAGAAAAACTAATTTCTTGAAGAGTGATCCATGAGCCCAAATTTTCTTGCCACTAGCAGACCATAGGCCAGTTGAAACGAACGACTCTGATACCAACTAGAAAGAACCCAATGGGTCACCTTGCCTTAGCATCCATAATAACACATATAATCCATATAAATGATACATATTTTTTATTCATATATTCATAACATGTTTTCCTAATATCAATTTGGTGTTTATATATAATGCACACAGATGATAAGCCACATCCCTCAGGAAGCGTTATGAAAACTAATAACTAAATATATAATATGGAATTATATACTTATATTGAAATATAAATGAATGAGAATTATTACTAGTAGTAATATACATAGGTATATTATGATTCCAGGTTCAATGGCATGGAAAGTTTGAATTCTAGTATGGAATCTCTAGTCCTCTGTCACAAGCATCAGTATTCGTACAGTTCCCCAGTGATGTTACCAAGTGAGGAGAAATGAGTGAATGGATTCCAATGAATCCCTCTCCAACTAAACTCTCACTTTTTATATTCATGGTTTATATTGCCATGTGGCTTCTCCACATGTGACAATTTCCCCCTCTTAATCCCCTCTTAAGATAATAAAATAACGCCTTTAATTAAAGCATGACTCTTAATCATGGTTTAGGAACTTTGGGTTAAACTTATAAGGCTAAGGATATCAACTAAACCCCATTAGGGTCATTTCCCTTAGCCCATTTTTTCTTCTCCACTTGTGGAATTATATCCCCCCATCTCTTCTTCATCCTTCTTCCTCTGCAATCGTCAAAGATTTTATATTAATATAAAAATGTACATATTTACAATAGCTTGGTCATCCTGTACCATTTGTTTCTATATTCCTTTACATCAATATTTACAAAATTAGATTACAGGGTCAAAACTAAGGTATTATATCCCCCCCCCTTAATTTATGCATCATGCTCGATGCATCATTGACACTGTGTACATTTACAAATTTTCTATAAAAACTTCAACATAGCCAGAGGTATGCCTCTTGCATCACATATTCTAGATACCATGTCGTTTCTTTAGGACTATAATGGGTCCAATGGACCTTTACCTATCTAATGGCCCCGTTCCTCAACAATGTAACTTTCCTGTCTAGGATGTACACTGGCTATACCAAAATATCACCTTCTGGTTCCATTTGGATCACAACCCGGTCAATTATGTGGTTAGGATAATTATGCATTATGCACACATAGAAAAGTATGTAATGTTAATGCAAAAACTACAAGCCCTATCCTATCCAAAATTTCAAATAGCCCGCAAAATCAGGCTGCAATCTTTGGACAAGTTCCCAATTTTAGGAAAACCTTCTTTGGCCTGACTTTGAGGTAGACATAATCCCCCACTTTACATTATTTTACCATTCTTCCTTCATTTTTCCTTGTTTTACCATATTCTCTTTCATTTCTTTGAGTATTATAGCCATGTAACTACTATATCAATTGGATTATCCCAACTTATTGGAGTATTGCACTTTCTACCATTCAAGGATTTAAATGGACTCATCTTTAGAGAAGCATGATATCCATTATTACATGCAAACTCTACCAAATACATGTAGTCTTCCCATTTTTATGGTTGATCCATCACATACATTCTTTGCATATCTTCAATAGCTTGATTGAATCTCTCAGTCTGCCCTTCTATTTATGGATGATATATTGTGCTTAAATTTAAAATCCGTTGAATACGCCTCTCTTAAAGTTTGAAGTAAAATTTAGATCTCTATATGAAACTATTGCCTTAGGTATCCCATTTAACATGGAAACCTCTTTCATATATATGTATATGTATATATATGTGTATATATGTATATATATGTATATTAGTTTCCTTATGAGTTGACTTGATTGCTATAAAGTGAGCCTATTTTGTTAATTTATCCACCACCACCATGATGGAATCATGTTTTTTCTCATCTTGGGAAACTTAGTGATAAATTCAATGGTCACCAAATCCCATTTACACTCAGTTATTGGAAATGGTTGAATGAATTCTTCTTGATGTTTATGCTCAACATTTACTCTTTGACATTCAATGCACCTTGTTATATATTCAGAAATATCTTTCTTTATAGATGACCAAAAGTATTGACTTCTTATTGTTGCAATTGTCTCTTGGTATCCAGTATGACTTGCATATGGAACATTATGCATCTCATTCATTACCAATTTCCTTAATTCCCCTAAATTAGAAACACAAACTCTACTTATGTATATAAGAATTCCATTCTCCCAACATGTAACCTTCATATTTCTAGTGTACATTCTCGTGTTGTAATTCTTGTTTTACCTAAAGGTAATGTTCAACTAAGATGGCAACCTCGAGAGTTCAGGTTTTTAAATCTGATTAGCACATACTAATTGTTGAAAGATGCATGGCATGCACTCTTCTACTGATTGTATCAACAACCTTGTCCTCCTTTCCTTTAATATGTTTGATATCAAAATCAAAGTCACACATAAATTCCATTTGTTTTGTTTGTCTTGCATTCAAATTTTGCTTCTAAAATAAATATTTCAAACCACTATAATCTATTCTCAACTCATTTTTTCTTCCCATGAGATAATGTCCCCACTTATTTAATGCATGCAAAATAGCAACAAGTTCCAAGTCACGAGTGACATACTTTTTCTCATGCTCTTTAAGATTTATAGATTCATAACAAATCATATGTCCATTTTGCATAAGGAATCGACCAATTCCTTCTTGGCAAGAATTTATTGATACTACAAAACCTTCATTCGGATCAACAATCTTGAGAATTGGTGTACAAGTTGCTAGTCCTAAAGCCTGTAGTTAGATTACTGGGCCACAGAGTTTAGGCACCTCAGATTTCAAATTTTGTTTGAAGGATAGGTTGGATAAGGTATTGGGGGACTGTAGGAGAAAGGAAGAATAGTTTAAGGCATTTGAAAACATCATACTTTGAATATGAAGAGATGCTGACCAAAACATAGACAAAACATAATAAAATAACTCAGGCTTTATAATTCTAATGATAACAAGTGGAACTCCTATTCAATCACATGTAACATTTAGAAATATTATGTTCAAAAACACATTTCAGACATAGTTTTCATGAGTATTCAATCACCAAGTGAGTGTTCATACTAATAAAATCAACATGAAAGAATTCATCATAGCAATAGTTTAAAATAAACCACATAACATTCAAGTTTAAAGAAAGCTAAAACCTGGCTCAAAATATGATATTAATCTCAACATCAAATACAGGTCTCTAAGATGAACAAAGTGTATGTTTAAGATCCTCCAAAAATCCTCACGACCCTCATATAAGTAACCCCTTCTATTATCTAACTCTTTACATTTTATAGTTTTTACATAATTTTAAAAGCGATTTTTCAGATCCATAATCTAAGGATCGAATATGCCCAAAATAGTTACAAATCGACTGAAAGATGAAAACAAAATTTTACTTCTAAATCATGCTCTCGATTCATGAAAAATAAATCATAATATAAGTGCCAGTTGTAATTTAATACACCTATTTATTTTTATGAGATAAGTCAAGATTCGTCAATATGCTTGTATTATCTCGAGCCTCTGATGACTATGCAAAACTACATGAGCTTTGACCAATTATTCTCTGATCTTGTGGGCACATAGGTACCTGGAAAATTGAAAGTTGACTCACACAAGACGTGTTGCTTCAGCAATCACATCTAATCCATCAAAGGCCCGTGATTTCCTTTATAGACATGAGCATTCCTTATGCATGACATGAAGCCTCTCTAGAAGCTATTACTTTTTCTTTGTGTGTTCTTCGTTCCTTTGTTGAGACACCTTTATTCTTTTAACTACTTCTTCAACTACCTAGACCAATTCTGCATAATTTGTATTTGTCTCTTGAAGGTATTTTCTCAGCATTGGTTCTCTTGCATCATCCTATCATTGGTTTTATTTATATGTGCATTCTCAATTTTGTATTGTTGAATCACTTTTTGTATACTTTCTATGTTTAATTATTCTGTATGGTAACCTTCTTGTACTGGTATCTCCATATGAATATCCATCCCCATTGTTATACCCTCTTTGCTAGAAGACTAAGCTAATTCTTGCTTTTTATTTGCAAATTTTTCCTTGCTTTTAAATTCTACAGGATCTAGCTCTGTTTCATCCTTTGAGCCCTCTATTATAACATTTCTCTTCACTGTGTGTTTTCCTTCTAAAAGGTTGGGGAAGTTCTTGAGAGCTTCATCATTTTTTTCCAAAACCCTAGTTAACATATCCTCCGCGTTTTTAGTTTTTGGATCCTCCTCGTCTTAGGAATCCTCAATGCTAATCACAACATATTTCTTGAATTTAGGGTTAAGCAGAGATTTCATATTAAACCTCAATTTATTGGTGGCCTTGGTTTTTGGCCTTCATCTACTAGTTCCAGGATTTGCAATACAATTATCAAATAATTTAGGATCAAAGAGGGATTCTTCAGACACACTTGACCTTAGTTTCTTGTATGTTGATTCTTTTGTAGCTTCTTGATCTATCTCAAAAGTACATTTTCTCTCTGTTTCGCCCTGTTTCTATGTCGCATTTGGTAGTATGTTCATTCATTGACAGTTCTCTAGAGTGGTTTGACCCTTGGCCTTATTTTTTCCACCTTCTTCTATGTATATGTGGGTCAGAGAATATACAGTCGTGTATATACACGGTTTGTACTCTACCTAGTTGCATACATACGCTACTATTCTTTGAACAGTCGCATACATACGATACTGTTCTTTGAACAGTCGTGTACATCCTCCCTTTTAGTTGAGTTCTTGATGTGTGAAGTTGTTGGGTGGGTTGTGAGTCTGGATGGGTCCTCTTGGGTACCAATACTGTTTCTTGACTTCTCCCTTTGTGACTAGAAACCCCTTTTTTATTTTCTTTCTTTGAAATTTTTTCTTGTTGAGTTATCTCCTTTTTTGTTTTGTCATTAGTGCATTAGTATTTTAGTCTCAGGGTCTTGATTGGCTTTTATTTGCTTCTTGTTGCAGAGACTAATAATTGTATTTTCATTCTTTTATGTTGAAAATACAAAATAATCATATAGTTGCATACTTATTTACATCTCACATATGCATTTAAGGAGGTATTTGCTTTGGGTTTCTTGGCTGAGAGTAGTGTTTAGGATTTCATGTAGGAAGGATTGCATTGCAATTTGAAAGGAATGAAGTTCTTTGCATTTCATGTAGTGGCATGCCCCCTTTTTCATGTTTAAACAAATTTGCACTTGGCATTGTTTTTTAGGTGTGCATATTTACTTCATTGTTGAGTCGTAACATCACTAGTTGCACATTCATTGCCCTTGAGTAATCACATCCATTAAAATTAATGCTTAAATTAAAATTGATTACACATTTTTATTTGATAGAGGTGCACCAACAAGCTTAGGATTGTAGAGTCTTAGAATAGGGTGTCGTGAGTAAATATTTCCAAGATTATGAAACAAAACAACTAGTTGTATGTCTAGGTGAGAAGTGAAATCCTTGGTATAATTAGTGTTGTCAAGAGGATCCTCTTACATAGGAGTTAAGCACGAATTATCTCACATGTTTGTGGTAGGGCTACCCCCTTGCCACTTTCAGTTGAGCGCCAGATATATTTTCAGAATCTTATTCGTATCTGGGGGATTTTGAGGTACCTTTGGTGCTTTCGAGCTCCGAGCTTTGTTACCCTGCCCATATGGTAGATCCATCATGCAATTGTCCACCTAAGCATTGGTTATATTGAGGTGACCTTAGTTTCCTTACCTAGGTATAACAATGGGTACTTGTAGAGGTTATTCTGTGAGTTTCCTGGCTAGGAAGGGGTCAAAAAATAGAGTCGTTATATGATTTGAATCCGAGGGCCACTATAATTGGTTACACACCTTTTATTGTAGTGTATGGAAGTCTCAGGCCTCTTCCAGAGGAGACATACTTTCTACATTCAGGAGCTCACTTATCCTCCCTCTTTGCTTGTTTGCATCTGACCTATTTTTACTTAGGGGTGTGCTCTTTGTGAGATAATTGGCTTCAGGGATCGCAGTTCCTTGAATCTCTTTATGTTACCTTAAGTTCAAAACCTTTTACATTCAACATTCCAAACATCACTACTAGTATTCCTTCACCCACTCCAGGTTCTAGCGCAAACCTTGGCGTTGGACTGGATGGCACCACAGCCCCTTACCTTGCGCATAAATTTGGAAGTTGTCATATTCCACCTTCTACTCCATTTGTAGGAGGATTTTCACTTTGTTCATCCGATCTTAACACCCGTGTCCACTATCATGGGGGTGGTAGTGGATACATGAGCATTGGGTCTACATATTACATTCCTTCTTGTGTCCCATCGTCCACTACACAAATTCCTTTGAATGTTTTTCTCATGATCAATCCTCCTTATATCATATAGTTTTGGTTCTCTACTGACTTTGTGCAACTGTTTTTGGACTAATGTCGTTGTTTAGGGTCCATTTTTTGTACACTCTCACTGATACTTTGGCTCGTTCATGCCCATGGTAGGTATAACACTAAAATGGCATATAGTATAGGACCACTTTTCACATTCATTTTGCGTTATCCTATGACTATGTCACCTTAACCATAGTTACATATCCACTTCTTAATGTCATGGAACCATCATACTACTACTAGAAGTGACATTGCATAAGTGGTATAGCTTTCCTAATCATGGGTACCCTAGTTGGATCCCACTTGGTCATATGGTTCCCATGATGAGCATCCTCCCTTAGGTCTGGGAGTCCCTTGTAGTCCCGCCATTCCTTTGAGTAAGAAATTCATACTCCTTCTTAAAACTTTATGTTGGCCATATCCGATAGGGACTCTTTTTTATATCAAGTTGTAATTGCATTCATATGCGTCCACTTTCCATATTGAACTTTATAACGGCTCCCTGCTTCAGTTTATAATCCATATAGCCCGAGCTTGCCTCAATCCTAGCCAAGCAAATCCTTTTATATATCTTTTGTAGCTTGATTATCCCTTTCCCATAGGAGACATCCCATCGAGTGTCCTTATCCTGCATATGCTTCCTTGCATTGAGCATATGTATGTTCCACTGCTTGGAACTAGTTTGCTTTATTGCGACACTCGTTTCCTCCTTAGTGTACTATAAGCAATTTTATTCTTTTTCAAGTTTTTCAAATATGAAAAATACCAAAAAAAACATCATAAAACATAAAAATCCAGATGGGAAATGATATCGATTTATATTGGTAGTTGTCATGTCGTGTCTCCTTCGAACAAGACACATTCCATTCATCCATTGGTTGGGTTACTAGTATTAACTTAGGAGTTGTACTGATTATTATAAGTTTTCTCCACCGACTGGTTATGCTTTCAATCCCTATGGAGCCTCTATTGATGCTTCCCATTTCGCAGAGTTGTCCCAATATGCATTTTGAGTCTATGTTGCATATGATTCTTCATCTACCTTATGCTTTTGTTCGAAGGAAGTTTTAGCTTGAGTCGACCACTCCTTAGTTATCTTGTCTCTGCATGATAGCCATTCCTGATACATTTGTTATTGGTTTGTGCACATCTTGTTCGTTTGAGTTCTCCCAATTTATCCAGCGTTGCTGTGTACCTCGCATTGGTTGATGGGGGATGCCTTAATGCCCTCCTCCCAGCAGATTCCATTCAATCGAATTCAGAACATTTATTCTGGAATAGAGATCTAGAGTCCATTGAGTTCCTTGAGACTTGTAGTAATTAGTGACAAGCTCTCTCGCCATCGACAGATTTGGGAATACATCAATGTCCCATGATCAATGGATTACCTCAAGTGTTCAACCTCAACACATATATTCACACTTGTTTGTTTGCACTCTGTACCTTGATTCCCATTATCATTATTGGTGGGATATCCTGTGTCTATTAATGGTGTACATCAATGACCATTAATCAAATGATGGTCCATCATGTTCAACTGCGACACCTTTATTCATGTGACTAGGCATGTAATAGTGGCTATTTGTGTAGAATACCTCCAAGCTTGGTGGCATTCCATATATGCTACCTCCTTGATTGTTCAAGTACCTATGATATTTCATCTCTCATGACCAGATTTCAGTGTACCATTTGATGGTTTCATTCAGTATGGAGACCTTTATTCACTGTATATTGTATGTGGCGATGACCACTCATGACATATATCTATTATGCCTATTCATGGCCATTGTATTGTTATGTATCCGATACTGCTATATATACTTCATGTCTACAATCATGTGTAGCGATCTATCATTGTATTATATTGATGAGTGGCTGGTTTTTTCCACCTAGGTCTTCATTACTCCACTCCTGGGACTAGTATAATGTATTTTAACCATAGTGTATCCCTCTTATCTCACACATTAGGGGGCATATGTTATAGCGTGATTCACCACACCTGATACATCATGATTTTATGGCCTATCCATGTCCCTATGCAGACTCTTTTTACCCCCATTTTCTCACCATTACCCTGATGCTCCTGTGGAACCCTTAAAAAGAAATTTTTATATGTATATGCGGGTCACAAGTCTACAACCCATGTATACTCAACTTGCACCACTGTCACCCGCATACATCAGGATTTATTCTCAAAAAACAAAAATATCTGGAGTCCCCCCCATCAAGTATCGAATGACTTGATCCTTGGCCTTCCATATGCCAGGAAATGCTCCATTTTGACCCTTCAATTCCCCTTGAGGGGCTATATATTGAACTATTATGAAGCATTGAATGGAGGAGAAATTTAGAGAGCAAAGATACTATAGTGGAATTGTGCCCCATTCTTGCATACTTGATTATGCATCCCTTTGTCCTTGAAGAAACCATTAGTGTCATTTCCCAAGCTTGCCTTTGTCTTTGTGAGCTTCCCTTTCTCTTTGTGAGCTTTCCTTTGTATGGAGGATTGAAGTGGTGGAGGCCCAGGTGGAGGGACTCAAGTTCTCAATTTTGACAAGGTTCTAATAGAGGTTGTCATTTGTATCTTTGTTCGTATTAATAGAAATATCCATTTCTCGCCCATTGCATGTGTAATTATGAATATTCTTATCCATGGATGTAATTAATTTGTTTATGTATTGGAATGTAACATGCTAGATTAGATTCTAACACTTCACATATATCATGCTTGCATATATTTTTGGTGTTGAGGTCAATCTTTAGGTACAAGTTTGATTGAAATCTCAATGGGGATCTACTTCGAATGTCAGGAATAAGGTAGACTTCTTGTCCCTTAATGTTAGTTTCCTTTATATATTTAGCATGCTTTGAAATGGGTTTATTTTTGGTGTCATCATGCCTATTGTGGTCCACCCCAATCTATTTGAGCTCTTCTCCGTAACATTTACGATATCGACCTATATTTGCAACATATATATCTTTAACTGATCATATATTGCAAATTTGAAGTAAATATTCTCCAGGTCTACAAAAATAATTGTGGATCTATAACTTAAATTTAGCAATTTTGATGAGGAAATTCCAAAGGCAGCAATTAATACTTGAATATGAAAATCTTCTAAAAAATCAACCAAACCGTAACTCTAAAATAATGAGAAAATACTTTCAAACAATAATGCCAAAAATATTTCAATTATTGCACCATGAAGGAATCAAGTTAGATTAGAAAGAAGAATACTAACAAGGAAAAAGAATCTTACTAGCGCTATAATCCTATGAATTCAAACCTTAAAGCAAGAGAGATATTAGAAATAAAACTCTCATATTGTTAATATGCTCAAAGTATCAAGTTCATAAGCAAGATAGGAGACAATAAGCAAAGTGATAACTCCAAGTACTAGTTATGTCGAAGGCATTAAACAATGGAGACGAAGTCTCGAAATATTCCTTATCGGTCTGGTGAATCAGAAATTGACAGGTGTAGCCACGATGCATCTTCCTGTTATTTTGACAATTGATTTGCTAACACATTTTTTTGTTATTTTAGTGGTCGATTTTCTATTTTGGCGGTTAGTCGATCTATCACGTGTTCGTCCATCGATTGGATCCGTCTAGGGTTTTCTTGCATTCAACCTTTTCCCTTTGTCGTTGTTATACCAAAATCCTGTCACCATCATGTGATAAGACATTTGACATACCCACTTGCCTAAATCTCAGCTTCTAGAGTGGAAACTCATATCATTGTCAATCTTTCCATACAAATTCCCAGCACCACGCTTGAACCTTTATCCATAAGCGGTACCCTTGTTCGCACTGCCCATCCCCTGTTACCCATAAGCGGTGCCACTGCTTATGACCCTTGGTCCATAAGCGGTTATTACCAGAATCGCTCTGTCAGTGAAGGAGAAACACGGTACCCTAGGTAAAAGGGGAAAAAGAGAAGCTTCTCGAGGCTTCTAGATGATAAGCCTTGATATATCCCTTATCCCTACTGTTGTGGGTCTGTTGAGCTTGAGATCCCCCATCCTAGGATCTTGGAGGCCACCTCACCCACAAATCTCTCAACCTACCCTATCCATCTAACCTTATAAATACAAGCTTATGGCCATGGTTGAGGGGGAGAACTCTTAAGGCATTGTTATGCTGTTGGATTGATCACTTAGTCCATATCATTGGAGAGCGTAGAGAGAGCTAGAGTCGGAGCTTATGGGGATGATAATGCTTGGTTTCATGGAGATGCATGTCAACACTAAGGTTTGGTTGTAAACTTCTTCATATTTCTTTAATGCAAGTTGATTTCTATCCCACATATATTGTTGATGTTTGATTTCATATATATGTTGTTAGATTCCTTAGTCACTAGCATAGATTAGTAGATTATATTCTAGTTGCTTTGATCTATTTTGTGTTGAGCTTATTGCAGGTACACAAGGTGACTATCAAAGAATTGTATTCCAGGTATCTACGACGTCTAGGGAGAGTCTTCAACCTATGTCTTCTATTTGTTTTGGATCTGAACCATTCAGACCAATGGAACACCTTGCTGTCCGTAGGAGGTGAAATATTCTAGCTAACAAATCTGGTGACTCCACTAGGGAATGAAGTTGTGTATCAGTTGTTCTGATCTTCCTCAGTCTGCAACTCTTGTTCGAATCGAAGCTCCTTATTCAACTCTCTTCAGTCAGATCTACTCTCTGACTGACTCCATTTGGGTTTAAAACCTCCATATCTGTTCAGATTTGAGTCATTTCGATCTTTTATGCTCTGTTTCCATACTCAATTCAACATTATTTGCCTTGATCTAGCCTTTTTCTGATTGGATCCTTCATTCTTCTTATGTTTTGTTCATCTATAGGGAACCGCACATGTTCTATTGGTAAGGAGCGGTGCCACCACCTGAGTCCAGTTAGCAATACGCAGTGCCACCGTCTGATTCCAGTGAGCAAGGAGCGGTTCTACCTCAAAACCGCCTATTAGCAGCTTCATCTGCGCGGTGCCAGGTAGGCCCTGTTCCAAACTTTGTTTTTTTATTTTTTGTGTGTTTTTGTCTTACTTTTTTATTTTTTGTGCGTTTTTGGCTTACTTCTTGATTTTTTGAATTATTTTCTTTTCTTGAAACCTATTGCTCTTTTATGTAGATATTATTCATTGGAATCGGAAAATATACATTTCATTTTCATGAATAGGTTTTGGTTTGTTTTGGACATGGAATGCATGAGTGATCCATGTTGTTTTGAGTCTTTCTTTGCTTGGGGTGATTCTTGTTCCCTTTTGCATGTTGATTCTTTCTTTGCTTGGTAGGAAAGATTGGTTCTTCGTTTCCTTCTCTGTTTCAAAGAGAAGTTTTAGTTTTCTCTCTCTTTTTCTTTATTCGCAAGTTTGTTGAACGATTTTGTTCTTGTTTGTGCATGATTGTTTGAAATTCTAGATCTTACTTTCATTGAGAAGAAACATCTATTTTTAGCTTTGCGTGCATTAGAGTTTGATTTGTTTGGAAACGTTAGTGAAATCATCTTTCCATTGAGTTTTTTATGCGTCTTTTTCAAGCATGAAAAGATAGGAAACATTTTGATTTATGTTAAATGTTCTCTAGATCTCTTTTTTATTTGCTTTGAAAATTCTTTGGGGTGCATTGATATTTCACTTTTCATTTGAAAAGGTAGAATTGCATTTGCATTTGGGTGTGCATTTTTGGAAGAAAAGTAAATCTTTCTCCCTCTTTTAGGTAGAATTTCATTGAAGAGGAAAACTTGCATTGTCATATAGATTAGTGTGCATCTTCTTTAAATTCAAGTTTTCACTCCATGGTTCCACCTAAATGCACAAGATAAAATTAACGGTAGTACTAGGTTAAAACTTTTAGCAATTTGAGTGATAAGTTAGAGACATGTTCGGGTGTCGTTAAATGTAGGAGCTGTCGTTACTTGTCCGCATTACATCCTGGGACTCGCGCGGTTCTTCCACGTACCGTCGGTATATCGAACGGCCTTTCACGTACCCTTGAGGTATATAGAAAGGTACTTCACGTACTCGATTGTATATAGGAAGGCCCCTTGTGTACGGTTATGCATTATACAACACTACTACCGCTTTGAGCTCCCCCATACCTTGTGTATATCGGGAGACCCTTTTAGGAATCCTCAAACCATCTGAGTTATCCTTTTGGCCTATCCTATGAGGTTCCTGGCTCTTATCCACTCCTTTCACATGTTTGCTTGTTGCTTTTAGTTTGAGTAGTACTTGCATGTGCATGGTAGTTAGGGGGTTATTAGAGAGTTTAGAGATGGCATCCTCATCTGGGACTACCACTCAAGAGGTTCCTTTCCAAGGTGTACCTTTTGTATTCCCTCCAAGTGAAGGTATTGGTCCTCCCTTTATTGCCACTTTGAATCTTCCTGGGTTAACTATAGGATTACCGGTCTAGATTTTTAATCTAGTAATTCCTGTTACACCTAATGTCTCAAATGTCACCTCTCTTATGGGAGAGGATCGACCTCAACCTAATCCCTCTCCTTCTTCATCGGTTGTTGTTCCACCCCTTTCTTCTTCTTCGCTTGACCAAAGCTCTATGGTTAGTAGTCATGTGGATAAGAAGAAGAAGAAAGGGAAGAGTAAAAAGAAGAAGGATAAGAAAGAGAAAAAGCAGCAACTATCCGCTCTTGATGGTGCTCGTTCTAAGAGAACACTCACAAAACCCAAGTTCCCTTGTAAGCTTTGCAAGGGGGAACACCTTCTTAAGGTGTGTCCTGGTCTCTCACATGTACAAGAAGAGTGGTCTAAAAGATCCAAACTGTCTATGTCATCAACCTCTGATCATCATGTTGACGATACTCCCTCAACCAGTGACCCATTGGTGAAAGGTCGTAAGGGTAAAGTCTTGTATCCTTGTTTGATATGCAAGGCTATGCATTGCACTTTTCTTTGTCCAAGCATGGATGAAGCTTCGCGTTGGTTGAAAAATATTACTGATCATCAACAGGTGATTCCAACAAGTGATGGTAAATTATCTCTCGATTCCTCACTGGTTGACCAAGTGATCAATTCGGATTTATCTGTGGTTGATCCCACTCTTCCTTTGGAAAGTGAAGTTAAAGTGGTCAAGTCAGTGTCATTTCCACCCAATCCCACTCTTTCATCAGAGAGTGTTAAGATTGAAGTAGTCTCTTTGACCAAATCTTTGTCTTGTTCTTCTCTTCCAGTAGAGAATGAACTCAAACCTACTGAAGTTTTTATGCTTTGTTCTGATTGCTCTCGACAAGAGGAAATTTTGTCTATTTTGACAGAACCCTCTCTGAGTAGTGAGGTTATTTCCTTTAACTGGAGTAACCTAATAGAGTCTCGTCTTCATTCGAGTGTTCCTTTCCAGATAGTTTTGAATGTTACTGTTAGGGGATACTTCGCACTATTGTTGATGAAGGGGCTTCTATTAGTATTCTATCCTCAACTGCTTGGCAAGCTTTAGGTTCTCCTCAGCTTGTGCCATCCACCAATCAGATACTGGATTTTAATCGAAGGCCTACTGCACCTTTAGGGATCCTTAATTATTTGCCTATTACATTAGGAGGGAAAACTGTCTGCATTGATGTTATGGTGGTCCAAGGTCCTTTAGATTTAAATCTGCTCCTTGGACGTGATTATGTCTATGCCATGAACACTGTTGTGTCCACACTCTTTAGAGTTGTGCATTTTCCCCATGATGGGAAGATTGTGTCCATTGATCAGCTTTCCTTTGTTACACCTGACCATCGCATTACTCCTACTAATCAGACTTCCCTGAATGTGCCACATGTTCTTGTGGCTCTTTCCCCTTCTTCTAGTTAGCTTCTTCCCATCATAGGTAAAATGGGGGGCATGGCTCTAGTCTATGGAAATCATAATGGAGCTAAGCCGCTAGTTTTTATGCAACAACCTACAAACCTCTGGATATCATGTTGGATAGGAGCAGGTTTTAGAGCATAGTTTACTTTTGGTTTCAAGCTCGTTAAAAAATAAAACCACTCCTTAATCATAGTTTACCTTTTGGTTTCAAGCTTGCATAAAAATGAAACCATTCCTAAGCAAAGTTCCCATTCTATGTCAAGCTCGTTAAAAAATGAAATAGCACCTGACCATCATGTCATTTTTCCTTGAGCAAAGTTCCCATTCTATGTCAAGCTCGTTAAAAAATGAAATAGCACTTGACCATCATGTCAGGTTCTAACCATCATGTCAGTTTTTCTTGAGCAAAGTTCCCGTTCTATGTCAAGCTCGTTAAAAAATGAAATGGATCACCTTAAGCATAGTTACCTTCTGTTTCAAGCTTGTGTAAAAATGAAACAGCTCCCCTTCCCTTGAGTCGAGTCTTCACTTTAGTGTTAGAACTTGAACCTTCTTTTCACCTACCCGATTCTCATTCTTCCTACCCCCCTGGTGAAAATTTTCACATTAGTAACCAGGTTTTTAGGTTGGGTATGGAAGAATAATCATCAAAGGAAACAAAGCTTGGGATCATGTCGAGCCACTAGCAACCATGCTAGGGGTAAGCTTCGCTAGAAATCACGTTGGGGGGGGAATTCCAACCTCTATATATCATGTTAATGGGACTTTTCAAGCATAGTTTACACATTGGTTTTGAGCTTGCGTAAAAATGAAACCAATCCCTGAGCATTCTTTCAACTGATCTTCAAGCTTGTTAAAAACAGTAAGATAGTGTTGAGCTTACTTTTCATTTTTCATGCTCTGGTTAAAACATGAAAAGTGGTTTGAGCTTAGTTTATTACTTTTTCATGCTCTGGATTCAAACATGAAAAAGGTTAATGAATTTCTCTTTAAACTCTTTTCAGGCTCCCTAAATACGAAAAGATCGTCGAGCGATCTTGTCTTCTTCACGCTCGTTAAAGTATTTGAAGAGTCATCCGTCCGACGGTAGGTTATCTCTCTTTCGATTTGGATAGGACTATTTACGATAAAGGAACACTCCAGCCAATCATGACTGGAAGAGTTCCCTAAGGTATGATTTTATACTTTTTCGGGCCTCAGGGACTAAATCATATGAAAAAGGACCCCTTTGGAGTCTTCTTTTGCATTCATTCAGACTCTCTAAACATGAACGATACTGAGTTTTCTTTTAGTGGACTCGTTAAATTAAACATTGAGAGAACCTTTTTGGGAATGAACACCTCCTCTCTCAGGTTCGTAAAACATATGAGTCTGGACTTATCTTTTGACAAGCTATACCGAGTGTTTGTTACCCTCTTTGAACTCGTAAAACTGAAGAGAGTCACTCATCGATCATGATGGGGGAAATGGGAAGGGAATCATTTTGCAAATAATGGCAGTTGTTTGTCGTTACCTTTGAACATGGCACTTGTCTACACAATCATGTTAGTCAATTGGGTATTCAGCTGATCTCTGTGACGATCCACTTTCATGAGTCATGTCACTACTTTGATTCTTTCAAAAGAATGCATTGTCCACTGTCGCATTGTATGTCTGTCCCGCCTAGTCATGCTGCCAAGTATTTTGTCGTGTCGCCCGATGTTCAAAGGGGATCTAAAGAAGTTTCGCCTCTACAGTCCACACAGTCTTGGTGTCAGTATATTTGAGTCATTCGTATGGTTACTACATGCACATCATTCCAGAACTATATTCCAAGTTTCATGTTGTCGATGTGGGACTCATCATGGCCCTCCTTCGACGAGACTTTTTACGTCGACATCAGCTAATCATCCGGGAAATAGTCTTAGAAACAATTATTGGTACCTTGAGATCTGTATGCCTTAATGACAGATTCTCTCGCTCTTGACATAGGTTCACATCATTGACCTTTGATCGATAGAATCGACTAGGTGTTCGACATCAGGACATCTATTCACACTCAGTAGATTGTACTAGAGTACCTTGGGAATCATTGACATTAATGGTGATCTCCCTCGCACTTTTTAACGGTTCACATCATTGACTGGTAATCAAGTGGTTTCTACCATGTTCGACTTCAGATCATTGTAATCACATGGATAGAATCGTACTTTGTGGAAGACGAGACGAAGACCCTGGGTATTTGTTTAAAGCACTCATTACTTTTCCCCAGGTTGCGATGGAGTTTTGTATATCTAGCATAGATCCACATTTGTATGGTCGTGGCTATGCTCAAATTTGCGTCTATATGACATAGATATACATTGTATGTCTGGTAGCTATGTCCAAGTTTGAGTCCTCTATCACATGGATCTACGCTGTATTCTATTAGCCATGCTTTTTTATTCCTCTCATGGATTTGCCTTGTATTGGTCTACAGCCATGAGTTTGGTTACTTGTGTCTATGAGTCAACATACTGATGTATTGTAGATGCCTACTTGACGAACTTGCTCTGATCGAGCCGACATTTTCGCCTCATGGCAACGACTTATTCTCTCAAAGCTCCCGTTTATCGTATCCCTCTCAGACTCATGCTTTGGGGGGCATCCTGTTATACCAAAATCCTGTCACCATCATGTGATAAGACATTTGACATACCTACTTGCCATGAATCCCAGCTTATGGAGTGGAAACTCATATCATTTGTCAATATTTTCATACAAATTCCCAGCACCGCGCTTGACCCTTTATCCATAAGCGATACCCTTGTTCACACCGCCCATCCCCTATTGCCCATAAGCAGTGCCACCGCTTATGGCCCTTGGTCCATAAGCGATTATTACCAAAACCTCTCTGTCAGTGAAGGAGAAACGAAGTACCCTAGGTAAAAAGGGAAAAAGAGAAGCTTCTCGAGGCTTCTAGATGATAAGCCTTGAGATATCCCTTATCCCTACTGTTGTGGGTCTATTGAGCTCGAGATCCCCCATCCTAGGATCTTGGAGGCCACCTCACCCACAAATCTCTCAGCATACCCTATCCATCTAGCCTTATAAATACAAGCTTATGGCCATGGTTGAGGGGGAGAACTCTTAAGGCATTGTTATGTTGTTGGATTGATCACTTGGTCCATATCATTGGAGAGCATAGAGAGAGCTAGAGTCAGAGCTTATGGGGACGAGAATTCTTGGTTTCATGGAGATGCATGTCAAAACTAAGGCTTGGTTGTAAAATTCTTCATATTTCTTTAATGCAAGTTGATTTCTGTCCCACATATATTGCTGATGTTCGCAGGAAGTGAAATATTCCAGCTAACAGTCGTTATCCTCGACACTGCGAGAGGATGTGCATCAATGAAGACTCTGGATATAGGGATGTTAGTGAAGTTTCAACTTGAATAGAAAATCGACGCAGTCTTGGGAGTATAGGAGTCTCCAAGATCCAATATTGGAGGAATATTTCTACGTTTAGGTCACATTAATGCCTATGGAAGGTGCGTTTATCTTTTGGCGTGCACGAAATGATATATTGTCTGCCATTTATCTTTTCGTAATTTCTATTTGGTGGTGGATCAGAGTGGAAAGAAAGTCATTCCCAAGGATGTTTCAAAGGGCTTCATGGCGATGTATATGATGGACGACCAAGAAGAATTGACATGGTTTGTAATCCCCATGTTCTACTTCAACCATCCCCATATTCTACACATTTTTTTGTTATTTTAGAGGTCGATTTTCTATTTTGGCGGTTAGTCGATCTGTCACGTGTTCGTCCATCGATTGGATCCATCTAGGGTTTTCTTGAGTTCAACCTTTTCCCTTTGTAGTTATCCTTGAGACAGCGAGAGGATGTGCATCAAGGAAGACTCTGGATATAGGGATGTTAGTGAAGTTTCAACTTGAATAGAAAATTGACGTAGTCTTGGGAGTATAGGACTCTCCAAGATCCAATATCGAAGAAATATTTCTATGTTTAGGTCACATTAAGGCCTATGGAAGGTGCTTTAATCTTTTGGCGCACATGAAATGATATATTGGCCACCATTTATCTTGTCGTAATTTCTATTTGGTGGTGGATCAAAGTGGAAAGAAAGTCGTTCCCAAGGATGTTTCAAAGGGCTTCATGGTGGTGTATGCGAGGGACGACCAAGAAGAACTGACACAGTTTGTAATCCCCATATTCTACTTCAACCATCCACTCTTCCACCATCTTCTCTAAGAAGCCGAGCAAGTTTATGGCTTCCACCAAAACAGAGTTTTCACAATTTCTTTCCAAATTTCTAAAGACGAGTACCTCCAGTGGCTCATTGACTTGTTCCTGCAGTAGTGATGGCTTGGCACTCTGGTTGATGGGTTTGGTTGGTCTGTGCCTCTGAGATTCATGGAATAGATGGCTGCTAGATGCCATGTCCTCACTCTCTCACCAACGCGACCCTGGGGAGTGGTTGCTACACAAACCTCCCTTCTCCATTCTCTCAGAGTGACCAAGGCAGGTGGAAGAGATGCCAAGCCTAAAAACATTAATATCATTAGAGATAAGGTTGCGACCATATTCGTGGATATAAGAGGAGATATCAGTGCCCATACTGAAGTGATACCTATACCCACTCTCCCATTCATCACCCCCTCCAGTAGAGATGCAACAACGGGTGAGGTCTCTTAGAACCATTGCCTATGGCGCATTGATGGAGTTGTTGTCTAAGGAGGGAGGAGGTAAAATTATTATTATTTATACTTCTTCTCTTTTTTTTGTTGGTTTCAACTTCCTCTTCATTTGGTTTCAATATTCCCTCTTTCTCCTTCCCTTAGTCTTCTCTTTTACTCTTTGTTGTACTCCTATTCTATCCTCTGCTCTACACTTGTATTCTATTGTCTTCCACTATGACTCATTTCCCTTACAACTACAAAATATTTTAATCGACCCCATTCCACCTCCAACACCCAAATATTATGCTTCTTCTTTCCTATGTCTTCCTTCCAAACCAAGGAATGATCCTCCTGCTACAAAAAAAAAAAGAATTTGGATTTAAAATTTATTTGCTCATTTACTAATTTCGTTATGCTCTCTCACCTTCATTTTCCATGTTACCTCTCTCATCGTTTCCTTCACCAAGGTTTGTCACTATGTAACTATTTGTGTCCAAATCTAGCTAACTATCCATAAACTTGGTGGTCGTTTCATTCTGAGGGAAAAGAACAGCCCAGATACTTCCAACACATATACCTCACCTCTCACCGTGTTCTGCATATTGAGACCGCAGATTTCAGTTCCTTTGAATTCATAAAATTTCCACAATGGGAAAGTTATTCCTTGGAATTTTTAGTTTGGTCATTAATTTATGGTCCACAGATGTAATTTATACAATTCCTTTAATGATCTCAAAACAAAAATAGATTACCTTACAGATCTTTGATAGTGGATTTATTGTTGGTTTGAATTGTTATATGTTTAGTGTCAATTTTAGGGTTTCATTGTGCAAGTTGTTCATAATTGTTGTTCCCAATTGGCTTAACAAAGTCTCATGAAATAAAAGACATGGGACATGGAAGCGTACCTATCCACCTCATTTTTTACCATGGATTTATTGCTGATATGAATTTCTATATGTTTAATATCAATTCCGAGTTCTGATATGCGAGTGGTTTTCTATGTATTGGTAAAATAAATCACAACATTGCATAACTATGAAATATCCTATGTTTGAATATCTGTAATGATTGAATATGTGAACATTTTGTAGATTGCATTTAATATCAGAACAATTAGGATATTGCATGAGATTGAAAGGGATAAGTCATGTGCAACTTTCCTGGAAAAGACACCCTTCTCTTTGTCGTGCATCTCCACAAGGCATGTTTCTCAAAGATTTTATATATATATATCCAGCTCCAATCTATTGAAGAGTGTGAAGAAAACTTAAATATAAAAGAGATTCATAATTTTTCCATGTCGTCATAGCAAAGGGAAGTGGTTGAGATTTATCTGCCCGCTCAGAATAAGCTCAGGGAATAATTCATTTTCTTCACTGCCATTTTTACGAGCAGTTAGGATATTGCATGAGATTTAAAGGGATAAGTCATGTGCAAGTTTCCTGGAATAGATACCCTTCTCCATGGATAATTTTAGGGGCTATATTAAGGGGGTTACAAAAATTTAGTGGGCTATTTTCTTATATGGAAAGGGTTTTTTCAGCTAAAATATATTCACCCAATATTTATTAGAAAATAAATTAATTCAAAAATGAATAGCCTCCCATATATTAATGAGGAAAATGAAAAAAAAAATTCTCCCTAGCAAAATCTCCCTCGAATCTATCTTTCGCCCCCAATTTCTAGAGAAAATATAGTGAAATCACTCCTTCACCCCTAATTTTCAATAATTGAGGCTCCCAAGGGTTATTTCACCCTCAATTTTCCTTGTAATTCAGGCATATCATTAAATTTGCCTGTATTTTTAGTCAATTTCATGTGATACCTTCTTTGATCCCTTGATTTCTAGTATTTGAGGGAAATGAGGGGCTATTTTGTTCTATATAAAGGCTAGAGTGATTCATGGTTCACCCAGATTGTGCTTGCAAGGTGAAGGTTCTGGTTGATACAATTTCACTTTTCATTCTTAGTTTTCTCGACATTTTAATATTCGCATAACATCTCGATTTTTGAAAGCTCGAGTCTTGAAGGGGCATGCCGCACATGCAATTTATCAGAGAATACAAACTCACATCACGCTTTTTATCCAATAATTAACGTGGTATGATTTGTATCATGCTTTTTATGTTTTTTATCCACAATTACAATACATTATTATATTTTAAATTTACCTTTTATCGTTCTTTTTATCATGGATGATTTTAGAGGCCTATTGAATTCTAGGGAACTCTTGATTCTTAGGACTCATTTGGTGTAATTAGGGTTTTATTCTATCCTAGGAGTATTGGTCTCACAAAAGCATTATAGAGATCAAAAGATATGATTTATTTTATGCCTTGTTATGTTTAAACTATGAGCTGACATCTATATGTTGTTAGTGGATGCTACTCTTGATAGAGAGACGCCACATGGTTTTTATATATTCAAATTGAATTTGACCCAATAGTTTAAAATTTCTTTTTAGGATCTTGCTATGAAGTTATTATTGGATCTAAGATGTTAATGAGAGTGCATATGTTCATATATTATGTCTATTATTGTTGATGTTTGCGATGTTTGTAATATAAATGAATGCACGCTTATTATAATGGTGGGGGTATAGTGGAATGGTCATTGTTTTGGCTGTCTTCTTGTAGATTTTTTTTTCCTGGGAAAAAAAGCGTAATTGTATATCATCTGTTGAGAACAAAATTACATTTAATAGATACTTTTCTATGTATTTTAGTAAAACATGTGAGCAAAAAAGAGAAACAGACCTTGCAGGTATTTTGAAAGTTCCCCCATACAAAATAATAGTGATCAACATTTAAAATGCTTGTTGGCATGTTCAACAAAATTACAAACTAAAACAATTCTTTTCCAACCTGTACCATATAATAAAATGTAAATTGAATCATGTCAGTCCACAAACCAAAACTATTCAGTGACAATCCAAAATGAGTCTGTCCAAAAATCAAAATTGTTCCGTGAGAGTCCCAAATGTTCCTCAAAATAACAGTAACTCGAATATAAACATAGATTTGATGTGGAGAGTAAAATTTATAGAGGAGTAGTAATATTCATGGATAGTATACTCTTTCAATTCTCTAATCTTCCATTGTCCCAAGGCCAACTATAGCCCATCCTTCGAGGCTTTGTCTGCCTTCCTGTTGTTTTCCTAGACACGTGGGCATGAAAAAGATACATAAGTGTCTAAAACTGCTTTAATGGAAGATAATATGTTGGAAAGTCTTAGATTTATACAAATTCGAATCCCCTTTATCCAATTTATCACATTCATCAAATCTCCACAAACATTTAGAGTTCTACACCCTTTCTCTACTGCAAAAATGAGTAGAAGGTTTAAGCTCAGTAAGTCAACATAGTTGTAACTGCCTTCCCCCAGCCCAACCATTAATTCAAAGGAGTGTTTTTTTGAAAGGAAAAGAAGAGCCCCTTCCCCACAAGGATTATTTTGAGCAGCCCCATCCAAAAAACCCCACGAAACCAATCTGTCAATTTCTAATTCCAATACTTCCCTCTGTCTAGTGACCCTGATGTACTAAGGGAAAGCACGGAGAATACCACAAGCCATGCTCGTAGTAATTATTGGAGTGCATGCTTTATCAACAAAAATTAAATTATTTCTAGCAAGCCATTCACCCCATATCACTAACAAAGGTAGAGCTGTCATCGATTCCTGTGATTCAATCCTCCTCCAATTCTTCCAGACATGAAGTACCGAAAAACCTTCCCAACTGCGATTGAGGCCACAGGCCTTTGAACATTCTTTCCACACTTCTTTGATAAAAGGACAGTGTAAAAAATGTGAGTTACAGACTCACCATCAACCTTACATAGAGAAAACCAACTAGGCCCCTGGAAACTGTAATGTCCCGGTTTTGACCCCGTTACATTAGGTGTATATGATGTATATATTGTAATGATCATGGTGTGGAGCTAAAATCCAAGGCCCCGCCGTTGATCGGTTATGCTATGTTTTGGGATTTAAATTGTCATCGATGGTATATCGGGGCATGCGGCACATATTATGATGGTCATCATGTAAAATATGCATCTATAATAAAAATAAACGCAACCAGCTACGGTCGCGGCAACCAAATCGAATGGGGCATGATTTCCTAAGGATAAGGGGGGGGGTGAAATATTTAACCTATGGGCCGATGGGGAAAAGCCAAATGTCTATGAGAAGACCCATCAAGTTGTCAACTACCTTTCTTGTCTTTTTCTCCAATCATTTATTTCTGCCAGAATGTGGTTGAGTTAGTTATTGCATGGAATGGGAAGAGTATGGGCAACCAAATTCGAATTGGGCAGAGAACCATTTTTGGAAAAACGTGTTCTGAATTCCTTGGCAAGGAAAATTCCCAAAAACGTATGCCATTCTGCTATGCATCCACGTTTTCCATTTTTCCTCACCATTCTCCTTCACGTTGGGGCTTTTGGGAGCAGCTGGAGTTTTTCCTGTGTCTTTGATTCCACGTTTTTGGTTGTTGGCTTCATTTTTCCCATGGATTAGAGGTCGTTTTTGTAGTGCCAGGAATTGGTTTGTCTTCCTCACGTTTTGGGAGCTGCTGGTGCATTTCCCATTCACGATTTTGTCTGATCCTCCTCACGCACAGCAAGCTAGGAGCCATTTGCTGCTATTGCCCACGATTTCCTGGAATTGTTGTAAATTCGTTTGAGAGTCATTTTGGCCACGATAGGGCCAAGAATGACTCAGGAATTGTTTCCCTGTTTAAGCTGTAATAGATAAATTGGTTGCCTGACTGCAATGGTTGGTCTTTGGACTGGGTGAGGAGTAAGGATTTTGGCTTGGTTGCTTGATAAACCTGGTGTTAGAAACCACACAGACAGAACTAGAGGGCTGGCCTTCTTCTCCATCATCCCTGAATAGCACTGGAAGGGAATGCAGGGCCTAAAGGACTGTGTAGCAAAGAAGGGACTGATTCCTTGTGTTGGGTGTGGATGGGTGTCTTAGAGGTCAGGCTAGTTCTGGTGTGGGTATTCTTGGCTCTGTAATGAGCTCACCAGCTTAGCAATTTGCCTTCTCCAACTCCTGGATGGCCTGATAAACCCAACTTAGTTGGCTTGGCTGTGTTTTGGTTACCTTTGGCTATGTGTCAGCCTGCTAGTTCCCTTATTCCTTGGAGAATCATGCCCAGCTCGGGGGTGGCAGCGTTGCTGAGATATTGATGAGCACGCTGGCCTATGGTTGGGTGGAACGTTGCAGCGACGTAGCTGGTTGCGGAGCAAAGCTCTCATAAGATAAGTGATCTTGTCTATTTTACCTCTGCAATTCTATATTTACTGTTAATGAAAACGAAATGAACATGTTGAAATAATGATTGTGTGAATGCATGTTGTTTCCGCTGTGCAAGACGAATTAATTAAGCTGTGTATGATGAACAATTGAATTTGTGCATGTTACACTATCATGCATTCTTCTCATCATTCTGTTTTATCAATTCAGCATTTTATTTAAGCCTGTACATGTTCCTGGGCGGTTAGCCCAGTCTGATAAAGCTTGGAGTCGCGTCCTCTTTGCTGGTCGGAGGCTTGGGGACATGACAGAAACACATTTTTTGCAAATTGTCCCAGGTAGGTGCCTTGTTTTCCGGCACACACCACATAAAAATTCTGGTTTTTGGTGGGTTTTTGATTTTCCATAGTTTCTTCCACCACCAAAACAAAACCCTCTGAAATCCATTTGCACTAAGTTTTATATACCCATTTTCAGGGTATATCTTCCACCCAGATCCAAATCCCAGATGAGAACATCCTCCCTGTCCCTGAGTTGAACCTGTGCCTGCATCAAGACCCCAAGAAAGAGGTCCAATTCCCTTTCATTAGGCGCTAATAATTCAAAATCCATTTTCGATTTCCAGGTCTGGAGCCATCGGTTCTCGTGAAACGGTGCAGCTAATTGTGAAAGATAAAAAAATACCTCTCTGTCTCAAAGCCTCCACCTTGTGGTCTGGAAGCCTATGTTGTTGATTGCATCCGACCCACGGGTCCTCACCAACCCTTATTTTCCCTCCATTCCCCACGTTTCAGGCTAGGCTAGATTCTATGACATCAATGGATTTAACCACATCTTTCCAAATAATCGAGCCACCTGAATGCGATTTCACAGGACTCCTAATCCAGTCTTCCACAGTATCAGGGGAAATATACTTCTGTACAATGACCTATGTCCACAAAATTTCTTCCTTTAAGATTATCCAACCCCCCTTGGCTGCCAATGACTTAGCAAACAAGAAGATATTTCTGAGCCCCCATCCTCCCATACCTTTAGGGAAAAAAATCCTCTCCCATCGAACCCATGGAGTCACATGTGCCTCCTATTTACCACTCCACATAAATCGAAAATAGGTTCTATGAGCCTATTCCAAAAATGCCTTTAGGAAACCAAGCCAGTGACATCCAGTAGACTGGAATAGCTTCTAATACAACAGTTACCAAAACCAGTCTACTAGCCCTAGAAAGCCATTTGTGACTCCAAATTTTAAGGCATTTTTCCATCTTGTCTAGCGGCCACTTCCAATCCCATTTTTTATAATCATTTGGTTTTAAACAAAACCCTAGATATTTCAGTGCACCATCCAATCCTTCCAACTTGTAGGGGAAAATCCCAGTGATTACCTTTAACTCTTCAACACTCTACAGATGGGTGGGCAGTGTTGATTTCCCAGAGTTTATTTCCATCCCAGTGGATTTAGAGAAAAGCTTTGAAATACCAAATATGGTATTAGAATCTCTAGTTGATCCTGAACAAAAAATTAGAACGTCATCTACAAACAGAATATGAGTTATATGCAACTACTGAGAAATATGAATACCCTTCAAGGATCCAAGTCTTTTTTCCTCCCTTAGAGACCTACTAATTCCTTCTGCCACTACTAAGAAGAGTATCAGGGACAGTGGGTATCCCTGCCGAAGTCCTCTTTCAACATGGAAAAAAGGGAAAGCAATACCATTGATTAAGACCGAGAAATAAACAATTGTGATGTAACTCATGATCCACCTGATAAAAGCAATTCCAAAACCAAGATGTGTAAGCAGCATACGAATGTATAGCCAACTTAATTTGTCATAGGCTTTGGAAAGATCAATTTTGAGTATAGCCCCCTTGATATTTTTTGTTTTCATGCTATGCAACCCCAGTGGCTTCATGGATCTGTCTCCCCTCCAAGAACCCAAATTGTTCTTCAGTGATATGATCTGACAGAATCACTTTGAGTCTTATTACAATCACCTTGGAGACCACTTTTTAGGTGCAATTACAAAGTGATATGGGTCTGAAGTCATTCAGAGAAACAAGATTGTCAACTTTTGGAATTAGTGCTATAAAAGTCGAATTGAAACTGGCAGGAATCCTTCCAGAAATTCTAGTATCCTCCACAACCTTCAATTAATATCCTCTCAGGAGTTCAAAGAGTTCTAGAAATAATTTAATCGTCCACCCATAAGGACCCAAACTTTTATCCTTCTAAAAACTTTGAAGGACCTCCTTTAGTTCTCCTTTAGTGACTTTCTCCACTAGGGACAAATTGTCATCCTCCTCCACAAACCTTGGTAATAACTGTGCAATTCTAATGACTTCTGCAATGGACGTCTGGGAAGGTGATTTAAAAAAATTCTTATAATGCTCCAACCCCATATTGGCCATTCCTTTGAAAGTGTCATGGGTAATTCCTTGATCATCCAATAAGCTACAGACAATGTTAGCTGCTTTTCTCCCTCTAGCATAAGCATGAAAAATTTTAGTGTTGTCATCCCCGCATTCCAACCATGTAGGCCTACTCTTCAATCTCCAAGTCTCCTCCCTTTCCAATAACAAAATGTTCCTTATCCCTTCCAATCTGATCAACAAGTCTTTGTCCTCCTGGTTCAACAAGCGCCCCCCCCCCTCTTCTTTATCAAGGACATCAGAAAGTTCCTTTTCAATTTGTTTTAGTTCCCTGTCCTCCCTTCGTCTCTTATCCACTGACCAATCTTTAATAGAATCCTTTAAATTATGAATGTCACTGTAGTAATCCTGCTATCAGGATCGAAGGGAATCCATTTAGTGGATATCAAAGATTAAAAAGAATTATCTTTCAGCCAAGTCTTGTTGAATTTTAAAGAGCTTGGCGGTTTAACAGGTCCATTTTCAAGTTCCAGAAAAATAGGTAAATGATCAGACTTTCCTCCACACCCCACCCACTCTTTGATAAAATGATGTCTGTCCACCACCTTTTCAGTCACCAAAAACCGATCCAGCCTCTTAGACACTCTCCCCTCCCCACATCTGTTGTTTTTCCAAGTAGGTTTGAGCTTGATGGGTTCAATGTCCAACTAGTTCCTTTCTACCAGCTTTTGAGTGAAGTAGCCTGTCAACATATCAGCACAAGCATGTGGCCCCCAAACCTTAGCCTGCCCTATAGAAAAAATTAAATCTCCACCTATGATTATCATATCTCCTCTCAGAAGAAAGTTGCTAAATAGGTTATCCCAGAAAGGGATCCTATTTAGATACAGGACATAGACATTAAAAACAATAAAGGTATCTCGTCATCATTCGGTTCAGAGACCAAAACCTGAGGGAGCTCCCCCAGTAACGCAACAGAGATGGGTAAAGAGGCCTCTTTAGGTTGTGTAGTTATAGTCGTATCTTTTTACCCTTCCACCCAATCTAAACTAGACAGATTCAAATTTTTAGTATATAAATTTATAGACGGGGAGAGGGTAAAAGAAAAAGTACCCGGAAAGGGGACCCCTGTCAATAAAGGTTCATCAACATGTCTGACCTCCTCCACCACTAGAAGGGGCACCATAGTCTCCTCCTCATGACTACTATATTCAACCTCGTCGCTCACTGGTTCCACAGGTGTTGACAGTGGTGACGATGGAGCTAAGCACATACCATCCATCCTAGTCCTCTCTAACCCGCACTGTTGTCTACACCCATTTAATGTTCGAACATATAAGCTACAATCAGTCATAGGATGCTCGTATGCATGGCATCGCCTACAACAGAAAGGAACATTTTCATAGTCCACGATCTCCTTAATTTGATACCGACCCTATCTCAACAACATATCTTCAGCTAATCCATCCCTGATGTTGAGACTTACCAGGGTTCTAGCAACCCTCTTCAACTTTGTTTGCTTAAAAGAAAAATCTGCTTCAAGAAAAGTCCCCAGAATGTTTCCAATATTGATAAAATGTTCTTCAGACCAATAATGCAAAGGCAGGCCCAAAATTCTTACCCGGAGTGGCATAATGTCCACACGCTCCCTTCTTGCATAAAAAAGAGGGTGCCAAGGTTTTAACAGCATAGGTGTGTGATCCAAAGACCAATTATGGTTAAGTACCCACTACAGGTGCTCCTATTGTTGAAATTTGAACGCATACCAGCCACAAGTTAAGCCAACCACTTCCAGGACCGCCCCTAGCGCCTCCATCCAACAATCTTCAAGCTAATTTACCACTGTCTACATAGAGAAGGTTCTTCCTAGAACACGCCCCACCAACGTACAATTTTCCATCTGCATAACCTGTTCCCAGCCTATATCCTCCCCCAACGCATAAATGTAACCGGGCCTCTTGGATTTTACCCAATTTTTACGCTGTTTAAGAGCACCCTTGTTGTCAACCCTTTCATCTGCTTCGCTGCTAGACCCGGATGCGAAAAACACTTTTAGATATGGGCTAGGGAAGCCACATTAATCAAGTGGTTCAAGAGATCGAGCCACAAAGCCCTGTTTCTTCAACCTCAGTTCTTCACAATCAGAAGTCTCCAAAGGATTAACTATGCCCCTCCCAACCCCTGCTACGGTTGATCCCGTAAGTCCATCGCCACCATCCCGGTCGTCAGCAGACAAAACCCCTTCCGACGCTGATGGATCCTCCAAACCCTGTCTACCAAAACCTAAACCTCCAAGAACCTTCACCAAGGAAGACCGTTGACACCTCTGGAAGTTGATACGACGACGATGAGGACAGTAACAACTCAGATGGAGAAAACCCTTCCTCGCCAGTGACAGGTGAGGCTAAAACCGCTGGAAATCCCTCAACCCAAGTATGAGGTGAGACATCCACCTCATCCGAAAAACAACCACCTGTCCCCTGCCTGAAAATGCCTTCCTCCAAATGTTCACAAGAGTAATCTATGAACTCCTCATTAGGCATTGCATAGGAAAAGGGTAAATAGTAAAAAACAACATGCAACAAACAAGCTTGCAGTAAAAACAGTTTACCACGGGTAAAAACTCCACGGTGAAAGCAGCCCTAAACTTGCACGCCAAGAAATCACCATCCAACTCATGTAATAAAAACCCCTCCCTCCACGCCGTAACCAAGTCAGCATGCCCCAACATAGTAACCCATAAATATGTCCACCACAGCCTCTGACAGGTCTAATCCCCATGACCTGCAAACCAAGCCTGCGGCTAGTCAAACCCTACCCTTCCTTCATGAGTGCAAAAACCCTATCTCCAACTTATCAGATAAAGGACAAGTTGCAGTAGCAAAGCCTTGAAAAGACTTCTTCTTGTAGATTTGTCCAAAGTGTATTGGTAGATTATTTTATTTCTATTGAGAAGTCTGTGACGGGTAGATTTTTTATTCGTATTTTCTAGTTTATCAATTTTATGTGTGAACTAAATTTGTTGGGTTCATACTTAATTTACGATATTTTGTTTTTTGTAAGGGTAATTTTGAAGTAAAATGTTTTTTGGTGATTTGTTTTGATGTGTAATTGCTATCATCATCCAGAAATGGATATAGTTATGTATGATAAATATATGATTTAGTTGGAACACAATACTTAATTTCCATTGTGATTGTATATAATATGTATAGTGCATGTTTGACCTAAGATGTATGGAATTTATTAGATTCTGACAAGCAAATCTTGGGATAAAAATGGTCTTCACATAGATTGCACAAGAGAAATAAGAGAAGAAGAATTGAAGAACAATATGAGAAATCTTCCATTAATGATTATTCACACTACGGGTGAATATATAATACAACATCAATGAATAATTCAAATACCTACTCGAGCAGTTGAATCTACCAACCTAGACTGACTCTAGAGCTAACTAGGAGTGGGAAAATCACCATTATAGCTAACTAGTGCAACTCCAAATCACTAAATCAATTAATAACCAGTTACAATCAGTTAAATGAAAGGGGTAGGTGAACAAAGGCACCTATATTCCCATGAATCATGCAAACTGGCGCTAGAGACACTGGAAGTGATCTAACTGATGGGGACCAAAGTTTAACTAAGGATAATAAAAGACCTACTGGGGTGAACTACTGGACACTACTGGTGGTACTCTGAGTGGGTTCCTATAAAATAGGGATTGATCCTTGGAGCTCCAAAATGCATGCAGATAGGTGCAGTAAGTGGCAGATGTCCACTAGTCATGTCCCCCATGCATTGGTGAAGTGATGAGACCTCCTAAGCTAGGGGAATTAAACAAATAGACTTTATGTGGTAAAAGGAGACAAAGGGAGGATTAATAATAATCCTAACACCCCCCTTTAATCCTAACTTTGGACTACCTGGGTCCTGGTAACTAAGACCAAAGGTCACCATTACAATCTAAATGCAAAAATTATTTGTCCATGGAAAATGAGGGAAAAGGCAAAACCACATGGGGAAAATCCTTCCTAAAAAATGGGCAGGACACATAATTTAAATGAATATCTTCACTCTGTATTTGTTCTTCACTTGAATAAGTTGGATGTATTGCTTCTTTGTGAAAAACTTTGTAGAGTTGTTGTAGATGCCTTGATCATGTATTAGTTTTTCAATGTTGTGTACACAAAAAGCATGAGGAGAAGCCCCTTGTAGCTCATCTTCTGGTGATGAAGGAGCATCATATGAATGCTTCTTGATGTGACAACATAAAATATCATATCTGAACATAAAATCAGATATGGAAAAGAGATCCGTGCAATCATCTCTTAACCAAAGAACATCAATGAAATCGACAGGCTCAATTTCTAGTGTAGGTGCATAATGGCGAACCCAATCATGAACCTTTTTCCCAAACTGATGTGAAACCTTTCTAATTCTGTAATAGAGCTTATGAAGCTCTGATATATCAGAAATTTATTCATATGGATCAGCAAGCAACCAAGGTATAGTGGCTCCAAAATCTAGTTGAGTCACAGTAGGAAAACTAGGTGCAACTAGTCTACATTGACAATTGGGCAAATCTGGCGAGCATAAGGATATAAAATTTGACCTAATAAAGGTTATATCAGACCCAAATGTTTTTCACAGAATCCCACCTACAACCAATTATAAGTAAAACCAACCAATAAAAGAAAAAAAGGCACGATAACAACTTTCACCATTGATACAGTATAGGAAAAACTATGAAATTGTCTAGTTTACCAACTGAGGATTTTGGGAGTTGTAGAGTCTTCTGAGTATCAAATGGATGGGATAGAGGTGTCATAACCTGCATACCAGCCTCCAAATCATCTTCTAAATCAGATAAAGAATAATCTGAATGAAGTTTGATGGAGGAAGACAAGTTAGAAACTAGTGGTAAAAAACTAGTATTGAAAGGAGATGGCTCTGGGAGACTGATAGGTATTTTTTCAAGGGGAGGAAAAGAGATTTCTGATTCTGATATACCAGAATGATTATCAAAATCAAAGACATGAGAAACATACTTTATTCTAGAAACAGAATCATGAGCATGATTACCTTTGAATTGCACAGTGTTACAGTGCCCCTGGGGATAAACAGATTTTCCCCTTCTTGCAAAATATGGAACATCAATGTTGTTTCTTTCGAGCAATGGACTCATGATATCCATTTTCTTCTTAAAACAAGAATTTTCATTGTGAGAATATTTTCTACAATAGGTACACTGTGATCTTCCTTTCTTGTTTCCCTTCTTCTTTAAATTCGAGCCTTCATCAGTAGAGTTAGAACCTTCATCTTCACAGTATGAGTTTGGATTTTTCTCCTTCACTTTTAGCTTTCCTTTGGACTTGAGATTATTGCTTCCAAGAGAAGCAAGCGCATAATCCTTTGAGGTTTTGAGAGTCCCCATTTGAATCAGCTTGATCTTCTCTCGAGTGAGAGAATCTATGAATGCATCCAAGGATGGCATCCTCCAATTTTGAACGACAAGCTTAGTAGCATAGAATGTTGACACGAAAACTGAGTATTTTGGACCCAAATTCGATAGAATGGAGAGGATTAACTGCTCTTCTTTTTTCTCAATCCCACACTGCTTAAGAAAAATCACTAGTGAATTAAACTTGGTTATGAATTACTCAATGGTTTTGAATTCACTTGGTCTCAATGAGATCAACTCATTCTCCAATTGATGTCCTCTAAGATCATCTTACTTTTCGAAGAGGGATTCAAATTTTATCCACACTTCATTAGGGCCTGTTAAGCCAACAAGGTGGAAAATAAGTTACGGAGAAAGAGAGATAAAGCAAGCCATAAGCTTCATCATTCCTGTTATGCCACCTATCTTTCTCAGCAACTGCATTAGGGTCGATTTCTAAGGCCACAGTAACTATATAGAGACCTATGCTGCGCAATAGTATCTCAATATTGGCCTTCCATTCATGATAATTGAAGGAATTCAAGGTTACTATATTAGAAAGATCCATGCTCTGTTGTTGTGCTATTGGTGAGAGAACTGAATACCTACACAAAACTAGAAAGAAAATTTTTGTTACTCAAATCAACCTCTATTTTTGTCACACCTGCAGAGACTTCCCTAGACATATCCAAAGTTAGGAAGGAGAATATTGCAGGATTTATGTGGAAACACAGCTGCTTATGGTGCATCAATGGAAATATATGGGGGAGATTTGAATAGCATGACCAAGCTTTGATACCATATTAGATTCTGATAGGCAGATCTTGGGACAAAAATGGTCTTCACATAGATTGCACAACTAAAATAAGAGAAGAATAATTGAAGAACTATATGAGAAATATTCCATTAATGATTATTCACATTATGAGTGAATATATAATACAACATGAATGAATAACTCGAATACCTACTCAGGTAGTTGAATCTGCCAACCTAAACTGACTCTAGAGCTAACTAGAAGTGGGAAAATCACCATTATAGCTAACTAGTGCAACTACAGACCACTAAATTAGTTAATAACCAGTTACAATTAGTTAACTAAAGGGGGTAGGTGAACAAAGGAGCCTATATTCCCATGAATCATGCAAACTAGCGCTAGAGACACTAGAAGTGATCTAACTGATGGGGATACGAGTTTAACTAAGGATAATAAATGACCTACTGGGGTGAACTGCTGAACACTAATGGTGGCACTTCGAGTGAGTTCCTATAAAATAGGGATTGATCCATGGAGCTCCAAAATGCATACAGACAGGTGCAGTAAGTGGTAGATATCCACTAGTCACGTACCCCATGCACTGGTGAAGTGATGAGACCTCCTAAGCTAGAGGAATTAAACAAATAGACTTTATGTGGTCAAAGGAGACAAAGGGAGGATTAATAATAATCCTAACATCATTATGCTATTTGATAACTAGTCTTTTGCATTCAATGATGGTGTTGAAATTTTTTTACCACATTTTGCTTGCTTTCAAAAATTTCAAGGACATGGATACAAACACCTCTTCATTTTGTCTGAGAAAAAATAGTCTTTAACAGAGTAGTTCTAATGGTATGTGTGATGATGCATGGATGTGCTTTCTATTTTTTAATGTATGTTCTTATTTCTAATAACCATTGCAAGTTTATAACTATTTCTAAAAATTCTAAATCAAATGACATATTTCATATTTTGATTGTCAACAAAAGAAAGGAAAAGTGGCATTTGTGTCCATAATCAGATAAGCAGGTTTTTTTGTTTGTTATATGGTAGCTTAAAAATGAGAGATTGGGACAATAAGCTAATTGGGAATTCATACACTATATTAAGGTTGTGGGTATCGATAATAATCCACATTGTAATAATGGTTTGTGGGCTCTAGAATCAGTCCATAGTGTAATGTGTTGAATTCTATCAGTTTGTCGGTATGTTAAGATTTGGGTCCCCACATGTCTGTTGGACCATTAAGGTATGAGATACAAAGTGGAGTCTCCACTTTCCCTAAATCTAGTTAATGTAGTTGTGTTTCACCAACACCTCCAATTGTGAGTGAACCAATATTGCTTGTGAAATGTATAAATAAATCCCTCATCTCCTCATTCATACATTTGTTCATTTGAGGGTCTAGGAGTCAAGAAAGTTGAGCTCAGGTATATGCTATTGTATTACACTACCTTAGTAATAAGTAGAGTCAAAAGATGAGTCGTCCTAGCAAAATATTCACCAAGACATTACAAGGTTTTATAATTTGATGAAAGATTCGGAAGTTTTTACAATATTTTCTAATTTAGTGAAATATTCGCCAAGATTTTACAATATCTTATAATTTAGTGCAAGATTTGCCAAGGTTTTACAAGATTCTATAATAGAATGAAATATTAGCCAGTATATATATATATATATATATATATATATTATTGATAAAATAACCTTCATTGTTTCCTATATATTACGAAGATTCTCCCATTTATTATACCCATAAATTTTGGGGGTGTTCTTAAAATCATCCACTCCCTTCTCTTTGTCGTGCATCTCCACAAGGCATGTTTCTCAAAGAACTTCAGTTTATATAACCAGCTCCAATCTATTGAAGAGTGTGCAGAAATCTTAAATATAAAAGAGATTCATAATTTTGCCACGCGATCAGAACAAAGGGCAGTGGTTGAGATTTACCTGCCTTTTCAACATAAGCTCAAGGAAAAATTCATTTTCTTCACTGCCATTTTTACAAGTAGTGCAAATTTATCCCCAATTCCTTTAGAGTCACAACCTCCTCGTGGAAGTATTTTTGACCAAACTCATGCTACAAAAGGCTCAATGTTATGAAATCAATTTGTGAAGTGGAGAAACATTATGAATGTATTCCCTTCAAATTATTTGGAATTGAGTCAACATAGGTACATAATATCCATGGAGGTGTTAATTTGGATTGTGTATCTGATTGTCCCGTGCTTAATGCTTGAATACAATCAAAGAATCTACAAAATTAGGAATTGAGTCAACATAGGTACATAATGTCCATGGAGGTGTTAATTTGGATTGTTTATCCAATTGTCTTGTGCTTCATGTTGAATACAATCAAAGAATATACAAAATAAGGCAAACAAGCAGGAAGGCCATTGAAAGATAATATGATAGTCCTTGCCTTGATTTGCAGAGTTTGAGTAGCCATGTTGGGAAGGTTCCACTGACCAATACCTAATTATGGTTCCAGGTCTTAAACACAACCTTGCATTGAAGGTAAGAGCTCTTCCAATTCAGTTTTGTGCAAATAAATTGGTCAAAGCTTTATTTAGTTTACCGGTGTTTAGAGTTTTAACCTCTGCCATGAAAACCACATAAAAGGCTAGTGATCCAAGAATATTGAGTCACAATGGACATATTAAAGTTGTTTTAGCCCTTCACCATGCCATAGTATATGGTCACACCTGCATTCGAAACACCAATGAAGTGTATAATTGTACACATGCCAGAATTTTTTGAGTAGGCAAAGCTCAGGGCTCAAATGTATCTCCATAATTATTAGGCACCCACAATCTCCACATGGGTTAGGAGGTCCTCACCGAATAGGATATTGAAATTATGTCATTAAAGCACTGAGATTCATAATAACAATAAATGTAATCAATGGAAATGTATTTGCTTGTGCTTACCATGCTAGTGTACAAACAATTTTCTCTAGATTTCAAATCTTCACCTGCATACCGATCTAAATTGGCGGAGTACTTGTATGTGCGCGTAAAATATATCTCTCCTTCATTCTATTCCATGAAGGCTCTTCCAGCTCTCTACTCAATTGTAATCTTTCAAAAGCATTTCAGGTTTAAGTCTTTACAAAGTCATTACTTGTTGTCAGTGTGACATGTCTAAATGCAAAAAAATATTACCCCATTAGCACTAATTGCAACTTGACAAATATAACACAAAATTTTTCTGAAGCAAAGGTACCAACTTGATCTTTTTCCAATAGTGTCTCTAGCCATTCTTTTCTAAGAGCTTCTTTCTATCACAATTCATTCACACCACTTCAACCATGTTTCCATGTAAAATAGAGTATTCTAATCCCGAGAGTTAAACCATGCCCAAATTTTGTTACAGTCAGCTACATGGAAACCATATGTTTTCCATGTAGCTCATTTTGTTTCGGCCACCACTTGGGAGCTATGGCACATTATGAAGTAACTGTATAAGAAATTTAATTTACAGAGAAACTTCCAAGGCTTTTAATATTGGATTCAACCTTTAAGAGAGATTGTGCAGTATTCGATGACATTCAATACAAATGTCTCTCCTAGAGTTAATATATACCTCAAACTTTCACCAGCGTTTCTCTATATAATATGAGCAATTTTATATACAAAGAAACTTCCAAGGATTTTAATATTGGCTTCAACCTTTAAGAGAGATTGTGCAGTATTCGATGACATTTAGTACATGTGTCTCTCCCAGGGTTAATATATACCTCAAACTTTCACCAACGTTTCTCTATATAACATGAGTTTTTTCAGAATTCTCACATGAATTTGTAGCTTATATTGATTTAGATTTGCTCTTCCTAACCCGTGGTCGTTTTCCTTTAAACCCTATATTTTTTCAAGGTTTAGTACCAAAGGCTTGTAGGATCTAACAATATGTTTGAAGATGTATTTAAGATGAGAAAATGGAGTTGGAATTCAACCAATTCTAAACATGGAGATGAGATTAGGGTCGATGGATAGAAATTGAAACTCTAAAGTATTGGTATTGAGCTTCACGTTGAGTCTCCACTGCCTCCAGAATGGCAACAATGTTTATACCTTCAAGTTTGTTTCCTTTTTTTTTTTTCTTGATTACATATTGTGTTTCTCTTTTATTCATGGTTTTTTCGTTGTTGTTGTCATTGAATTCACCTTCAAGTTTGTTTCATTCTTCTAGTTTTTTCTTGATTACAAATTGTGTTTCTCTTTTATTAATGGTTTCTTTTGTTGGCCATTCAATTCATCAATGATTGTAGACATGGAAAATATATTTTTACAATTGAGCCACAAAAGCAAAACTTTGCATGATCCAAGAGAAACAATTCCAGCTTCTGGCTGTCAGCCTATGCAGTTGGACCTCCAAATGAATCTTCTAGAAAACGGTCAGATATGGAAGCAACAAGAAAAGGAAGAACTTGCAACTGGAAGGAAGAACTTGCCTGATCTCTTTGATGAAAATAGCGGAAATATTCTCGCAATGGCCTATGCACAGTGTCATATGTTTGTGACGTTTTAGAATGCTTTTCCTTCATGCCCCACCTGCAAATATGTGCATCCAATCGACCTCGATTTGGCATTTGAAAAGAAGAATATTATGCCACCCAAGAAGACACTCAGTTTGCTTGATTATGATCATGCCATTGTACAAGGCACAAAGCAACAACGAATAAATGTGTTTTGGAGCTCTATAGATTTGAATCTTATGTTGTTTTATGACAAAAAATTGTATATAATTTTAGATTTTTGTGTAGCGGGCTTAAGTTGGGAAGAATAGGGGGATTGGTGCAATCAATTATGGTTAGTTTATCGTTGTAGTTATCTATTGTATAAGATGGTTTTCTTCACAAATATATTCCAGTGCATTTATTACTGTACATGGTCTTATAATATAGTTGGAGAGCCACTGCAAAATATGATAGTTTTGTTTTGTCAAACATGTTTTTGAACAGATTTCCAATGCATAAATTAAAAAGTTAATGAAAATCTTAACAAAAAATCGCACCTGAGAGTTGTCATACAAACCTGATGTAGTTAGTTGGACTTCTCAATCCAAAAGGTTTTGAAATTATGTGTTGTTTGTTAGATTGTGAAAATGTCAATGTCCATTTAAATATGGTTTATAGGATGGTTACTCAATAGGACTGTTATCCAGTTAAATATGGTTTGTAGTAATAGATTTATGCACATATAGGTGTACATACTTTGTGCCTAATGTTATCAAATGGTTATTCCATAATACAAAGATTTAGAAATATTCCTTTGACCTCCATATTTTATGTAGACGAGCATGTATATTTCTGAAGGGAATTTTCAACTTTTAGGTTTATGTTATCTTTCGCCTAGAGAGGGAGAGTGTCACTACATTTGTACGCTTCAATTATACATGCCTTCAACTAGAAATTAAAAATGCTAAAATATGTATTCTTCAAAAGGTTATTAACTAATCTTTTTGGATATGGTCATACTTGTTTCTCTCTTTTTATATGTTGATCTTCTATACGTTCCTTTACACCTCTTGATATAAATGTTAGTTTTGCATTGGTTAACTTTGAGTCTAATTTAAGTTATTATTAATAATTCAGTATTTAATACTTAATATTATATAAAAATGATTTCAAATACAAAATTTTCAATTGAATAAACCTTTTTTTCAACAAAGTAAAAACAACGATGTAAATTTTTAAAGATAAAAAGGGATGTTTGGCAAGAAAGTTACTTTTGTATCAACATATTTGGGATGAAATTTCCTTTTAGCATCAAAGATCAGATGACTAGAGATGTAACTAGGACAAAGCGAAACATTTCAATTGAGCCCACTAAAATCTTAACAAAAATCTAAAATAAATGGAAAGAACAAATATTCTTTTAGCAACATCTAATAAAAACAAATGGATAGAGACAACGAGTTTTGCTAAGCCTAAGATTATAAAAGATGAAACTAAATCACTTAATTACAAATAAATGTTCAATTAGTTAAGTTAAATAATGTCCTCAATCGGGAGATTAAATATTTTTTATAATGAAAAAAAATATACACATAGTGAGAGGAATAGGTTTTAGAGTAAGAGTTGAAACTATTTTTTATTGGTTAATTTTTTTTTTTATATAAAGAAAAATTAATAATCCAAAATTCAAAGGTAACTTGTAAAAGTGGAAGTTTGCTTTTTATGGACAACCAAGACTTTATGGATAGCTTATATCCTCAACCTAGTGAAGATTAAAAAATCAAAACTTCTTATCTTCCTTTAAAGATAAATAGAATGCCCACCAAAAACGTTTGATTTATTAAGTTCACATAATTTAATCAAAAAACAAACATCGCAATGATCTTCTAACGTAAATACTCAAAGATTAAAAAATAAATAAATAAATTTTACCAATAACTAACCAATGCATAGGATCCCATAGTATAAAAAAAAATCCAATTCAAATGACCAAAATACCTACCACAATAGCTACCTGCATTAATAAATAAAAAAGTCAAAATGAAAGGTGGAATTTTCACATTGGCATTAGACATTAAATGGAGAACCAGCTCACACATCTAAATCAAGGAAGGGACTTAGAAAGGAACAGTTCAACACCATGAAACATGGTTAAGATGGAAACAAATAAATATTTGTATATTATCCTAAAACAAGTCGCATGAATGAGCACCATAAAATATTCGACACATTCATATCCAAAATATCAAATGCAAAAATATTGTACATTTTGTTTTGTTTTGACAATAACATCTCCTTAGTTTTGGTGGGAGGTGGAAACTTATTTCCCTATCCCACAACCATACATTAATTTTCTATTCAATTGATGACTATACTCGTTTTGATAAAATAATGTCCAAAAAAGTTGGCTGATAGGACGAAAAGCACTAAGGGGAGATGGGACATGTGTCATTTGATAGGGACAAATTCCCTGCCACGTATCATACTAAACTTACCTCCATTATTGTACGCATATGAATCCCTTTACTATTTTGGTAAAAAACAGATATCCACCTCCACCACCATTTAAATGGGTGTAAATAAAATAATATTATTTCCAAAAATGGAAGAAGTGGTTACTTACGGATAATGATGATATTTACGCGATTAAGAAAAGTAGGGAATAAATATTCATATTTAGTGAGAAGTGGATTCATAAGCCCTATAGCCTGAGCTTTCCTCAATTCTAGACAAGCCTATCTTTTCATATATTTTTTGCAGTTTGATTATATCTTTCTTAGAGGAGACATCCCCCCGAGTGTCCTTATCCTGCATATGTTTCTTTGCATTGAGCATAGATATGTTCCACTGCTTGGAACTAGTTTGCTTGCTCGCGGCACTTGTTTCCTCCTTAGTGTACTATAAGCAATTTTATGATTTTTCAAGCTTTTCAAATATAAAAAAGACCCAAAAAAATCATAAAACATAAAAATCCAATCGAGAAATGATATCACTTTCTATTGGCAGTTGTTGTGTCGTGTCTCCTTTGAACAAGGAACAATCCATTCATCCATTGGTTGGGTTACTAGTATGAACTTAGGAGTTGTACTCATTATTACAAGTTTTCTCCACCGACTGGTTATGCTTCCAGTCTCTATGGAGCCTCTATTGATGCCTTCCATTTCACAGAGTTGTCCCAGTATGCATTTTGAGTCTATGCCGCCTATGAGTCTTCATCTGCCTTATGCTCTTGTTCGAAGGAAGTTTTAGCTTGAGTCGACCACTCCTCAGTTATCTTGTCTCTGCATGTCATCCATTCCTGATACATTTGTTACCGGTTCATGCACATCTTGTTTGTATGAGTTCTCCCAAATTATCCAGCGTTACTGTGTACCTCGCATTGGTTGATGGGGGATGTCTTAATGCCCTCCTTCCAACAAATTCAATTCGATCGACTTCAGAACATTTATTTTGGAATAGAGATCTAGAGTCCATTGAGTGCCTTGAGACTTGTAGTAATCAGTGGCAAGTTATCTCACCATCGACAGATTTAGGAATACATCAATGTCCCATGATCGATGGATTCTCTAAAGTGTTCGACCTCAACACATCTATTCATACTTGTTTGTTTGCACTCTGTACCTTGATTCACATTATCATTATCGGTGGGATATCATGTGTCTGTTAATGGTGTACATCAATGACCAGTAAGCAGACAATGGTCCATCATGTTCAACTATGATACCTTTATTCGTGTGATGAGGAATGTAATAGTGGCGATTTGTGTAGAAGACCTCCAAGCTTGGTGGAATTCCATATATGCTACCTCCTTGATCATTCCAGTACCCATGAGATTTCATCTCTCATGACCAGATTCCAGTGTACCATTTGATGTTTTCATTTAGTATGGAGACCTTAATTCACTGTATATTGTATGTGGTGATGACCACTCATGACATATATCTATTATGCCTATTCATGGCCATTGTACTGTTATGTATCTGAGATTGCTACGTATATTTCATGTCTGCAGTCATGTGTAGAGATCTATCATTTGTATTATATTGATGTGTGGCTGGTTTTTTCCACTTGGGTCTTCATTACTCCACTCCTGGGACTATTATAATGTATTTCGACCATCGTGTATCCCTTTGACCTCACACATTAGGGGGCATCTGTTATAGAATGATTCACCACACTTGATACTGTTATCCACCTGAATGGCACTTCTCCGTCCGAGTGCCGATATTCCTTATGTTGGCACACAAAAGGACATTTATGGACTGAAGGTTGCCTAAAACACTATAGATGGGCATATTATGAACTACATTTATCATCCATCCAGCTGGTTATTTTTACCTTTGAATATGTCAAGTGTTGTACGCGCCTTTTCTTATATGCAACTCGTGTACATACATGCCTTTTATTAAAGCATGTCGTGTGTTGTACACGAGTATCGGTAATTGCATCTCGCGTACAGATTTGTACACGGGTTCCCCTTAGAGCAACTCGCATGTCATACGCGAGTTGCCAGTATTAATACCCGCGTACACCTTCCTTTGACATTAAAAATAATAAATCGCGATTATTTGAGATTTGTTAAGCCCTTAACCATAATCACCTTAACTGTCTCAACCTCCTCAACCCTCGAAACTGCCTTATTTCACTAAGTATAAATAAAGGCCTTGGAGAGGGTATTAATCAATGATACTTGGAGAGCAAAGTTATGCTGGTGGAGTCTATTCAGAAGTCTTTGGAGCAGTGGAACTCAGAATCCTTTGGTTGCAGAGGAGTCCTTGTCTCAGGCGTTGGGTTGTAATCTGAACTTATTCATTATTGTTAATAAAGAGAATCCTTCTTCCATATGTGCTTTGAATGTCTTTCATGTATCATGGTTGGTGAATACTTATGATTAAGCACTCTATATATGATTTATCTAACCTGTTTTATATACATGTATCATCTTGCATTTGGAAGATTTGTTCTTGACAGGTGAAGGAGAAGCATCCCTGAAGGCTTTGGAGGAGAAGCAGAGTGGAAGATGACAAAGCTAGGATCAACCGTCGTGTATCGGGTGAGTCTTTCCTATCCTCCTATTTCCTTTTCTGTACTCTAGAGTCGATTGCCTGCAAGTTTTATGAGTATGTTGGTAACCCCAGACCTTCAGTTATAAGGTGTTTATTCATGTACAACAGATACATCATGTTTTTATGGCCTATCCATGTCCCTATGGAGATTCTTTTTACCCCCATTTTCTCACCATTACCCTGATGCTCCAGTGGAACCCTTAAAAATACATTTTTATATGTATACGCGGGTCACAAGTCTACAACCCACGTATACGCAAATTTCACCACTGTCGCCCACGTACATCAGGATTTATTCTCAAAAAAAAAATATTTGGAGTTCCCCCCATATAGTAACGAATGACTTGATCCTTGGCCTTCCATATGTCGGGAAATGATCCATTTTGAACCTTCACCTCCCCTTGAGGGGCTATATATTGAGCTATTATGAAGCATTGAAGGGAGGAGAACTTTAGAGAGCAAATATACGATAGTAGAATTGTGCCCCATTATTACATACTTGATTATGCATCTCTTTGTCCTTGAAGCAACCATTAGTGTTATACCCACTCTCACATTCATCACAGCTATACCCACTCTCACATTCATCACTCGTTTTAGTAGAGATGCAACAACGGGTAAGGTATCTTGGAACCGCTGTCTGTGGCACTTTGGTGGAGTTGTTGGCTTAGGAGGGAGGAGGTAAAATTATTATTATTTATACTTCTTCTCTTTTTTTGTTGGTTTTAGCTTCCTCTTCATTTGGTTTCTCTCTTCCCTCTTTCTCCTTCTCTTATGATTCTCTTATGCTCTTCGTTGTACTCCTATTCTATCCTCTGCTCTGCACTTGTATTCTATTGTCTTCCACTATGAATCCTTTCCTTTACAACTACAAAATATTTTACTCTATCCCATTCTACCTCCAACACCCAAATATTATGCTTCTAATTTCCTATGTCTTCCTTCCAAACCAAGGAATGATCTTCCTCATACAAAAAAACAATGAATTTGGATTTAAAATACGTTTACTCATTTACTAATTTTGTTATTCTCTCTCTTCTTCATTTTCCATGTTACCGCTCTCATCGCCGCCTTCACCAAGTTTTGTCACTATGTAACCATTTGTTTGCAACTCCAACTTACCATCCAGAAACTTGGTTGTTGGTTCATGCCTGAGGGAGAAGAACAACCCAGATACTTCCAACACATACACCTCACCTCTCACCGTGTTCTGCATATTGAGCCTGCAGATTTCAGTGCCTTTGAATTCATAAAATTTCCACAACGGGAAAGTTATTCCTTGGAATTTTTAGTTTAGTCATTAATTTGTGGTCCATAGATGTAACTTATACAACTCCTTTAATGATCTTAAAACAAAAATAGATTATCTTGCAGATATTTGACAATGGATTTATTGTTGGTTTGAATTACTATATGTTTAGTGTCAATTTTAGGGTTTCATTGTGCAAGTTGTTCATAATTGTTGTTCCCAACTGGCTTAACAGAGTCTCATGAAATAACAGACATGGGACATGGAAGCATACCTGTACACCTCGTTTTTTACAATGGATTTATTACTAGTCTGAATTGCCATATGTTTAATATCAATTTTGAGTTCTGATATGCGAGAGGTTTTCTATGTATTGGTAAAATAAATCACAACGTTGCATAACTATAAAATATGCTATGTTTGAATATTTGTAATGATTGAATATGTGAACATTTTGTAGATTGCATTGAAAATCAGAACAATTAGGATATTGAATGAGATTGAAAGGTATAAGTCATGTGCAACTTTCCTCAAAGATATACCCTTCTCTCTGTCGTGCATCTCCACAAGGCATGTTTCTAAAAGAAATTTTGTTTATATATCCAGCTCCAATATATTGAAGAGTGTGAAGAAAACTTAAAGATAAAAGAGATTCATAATTTTTCCATGTCATCATAACAAAGGGAAGTGACTGATATTTACTTGCCTGTTCAGCATAAGCTTAGGGAACAATTCATTTTCTTCACTGCCATTTTTACGAGCAATTAGGATATTGCATGAGATTGAAAGGGACAACTCATGTGGAAATTTCCTGGAATATATACCCTTCTCCATTGATAATTTTAGGGGCTATATATAGCCCATGGGATATATTAAGGGGGTTACAAAAATTTAGTGGGTTGTTTTCTTATATTGAAAGGGTTCAACTAAAATATATTCATCCAATATTTATTAGAAAATAAATAAATCCAAAATGAATAGCCTCTCGTATATTAATGAGGAAAATGAAAAAAATATTTTCTCCCTAGCAAAATCTCCCTCAAATCTATCTTTCGCCCCCAATTTCTAGAGAAAACATAGTGAAATCACTCCTTCACCCCTAATTTTCAGTAATGGAGGCTCCCAAGGGTTATTTCACCCTCAATTTTCCTTATAATTCAAGCATATGGTTATATTTGCCTGTATTTTTAGTCAATTTCATGTGATACCTTCTTTGAGCCCTTGATTTCCAGTGTTTGAGGGAAATGAGGTTCACCCACATTGGATTGTGCTTGCAAGGTGAAGGTTCTTGTTGATGCAATTTCACTTTTCATTCTTAGTTTTCTCTACATTTTAATAATCACATAACATCTCCATTGCCGAAAGCTTAGGTCTTGAAGGGGCATGCCGCACATGCAATTTATCAGAGAATACAAACTCGTGTCATGCTTTTTATCCAATAATTAACATGGTATGATTTTTATCATGCTTTTTATGTTTTTAATCCACAATTACAATACATTATTATATTGTAAATTTACCTTTTATCCTTCTTTTTTTCATGGATGCTTTTTGAGGCCTGTTGAATTCTAGGGAAATCTTGATTCTTCGGGCTAATTTGGTGTTATTAGGGTTCTATTATGTCATGTCCCCAATTAAATAATTTTCAAATAAGACTACTTGCAAATAATGTTTCACCAACCTACTAGTTCCTTAGGTTGAGATGGAGACATAAATTTTGTAATAAGGGGATATGGGACCCAAAATGACTTTAGTTTATCATATTCACATTTAAATGGGTCACATAAATGGTAAATACTAAGAAAATAAGGCGACATGGGTTCATGAAGACACTTGGAATCTTGTGGAGCCTTTGGGTGACTAGATTCCTTGCACACTTGGCATGCTATTCATCCAAATTCGAACACATGGGTAATGTAACATTATTGGATGGTTATGTGGTGCCAAATATCATATAATGAGCAAAGTAATTTGAATTGGTAAAGGAGGGTATCTCCCATGGAAGAGGAAGAGACTAGAAGACAAGGTGTGCCACTTGGAAGGAGATTCTATGCACCATATGACAACAAATGATGGAAGATTACGTGACAAGTATGACAAATTTAGACCTGATTGCTGACATAGGACAAATCTAACATGACAGGGATAAAAATATCCACCAATAGGTTGAATTTGGGAGTTAGAGGTGTTTGTGCCAGAAATTGTTTCCAGACTACAAAGAAACAAACCAACACAATCTCAAATATTCAATCAAACAAAACTAGGTTTTTAGGGTTTTGAAAGGTTTTTCTGGTTGTGAGGTTTGGTGACAAGAGGGAATACATTCATAACCCAAATAGGAACTAAATCACAAGTAAATAAGAACTGAGATGCATAATATAATAACCAGGTATCCAACAGAACATAACATTGAAATTCATTCACAACTGACAAGCACTACAAGCATAAAAAATATAAACCAGCAATGAAATTATCAATTGTGTAGCTAAACAAGCTAAAAATGAAGCCAAAGAACAGACTGAAGGGTAATATGGAGCATATATTTCATAATCAGTTCATCAAATACACATGAGAATCAAGTACTTAGCTTATCAATAAGTCAAGAGACCTCCTCTAGCCATCCAAAAGTCGAACCTCTTGTTCTCTTTGTGACCTTCCTAAATACTGTTTTTTCAAAATTCAGTTAGAGTCTAAACCCTAACTGTTTTTAGCCTACTCATCGATAGGGTATTATCAAAATAATAATTTACAAAAAGAAAGTATTCCTCAAAAACATAACAAGTAACTGTTTTAGCTAACAATGCTCATAGGTCTTTAGCAACTTCTGCCAATAAAGCTATTCCATCTAAGGCTTGGTCCTTTTTCCTAGCTTTCTGCTGCTCAGCTTCCATCTCTGTCATTCTTCCTATAAGCTCCTTATTCTGTTGCCATAGATTTCTGATAGTTTGTTTTAATTCTGCACACTGTAAATCTGTACTTCTTTTCCTTTTTAGGGCCTCTTTGGAGACTGCAATAAGCTCTTGGTAGTGATCATTCACTTCTTCTAGGTCTTCCCTTAGTATTTTATTAGATGTAATCAAACCATCATTTGTTTCTTGCTTATACTCTATTTGATGCTTATACTGCTTGATGGCTCTTTGCAAATTTTCCTTCTCTGAGTCAAATGCCTTGCTTCCTGTTGTACTTTGTAGTTCACTAGGCAACCATGGGATGTTTAGCTTTCTGAAGATTTCCTCATCCTCAGGCAGCAGCTCTGTAGAAGCATCATGAATACTTGGGTTTTCTTGATTATCTGTTTTAGTAGGTGCATTTTCATCCATTAACAACTTGTTTTCTGAATAAGAAATTTCTATTTCCTCTTTCTGTTGTTCCTTCAAGATTTCACCTCGTAATTCCAAAAACACAACAGACAATTTGGTCTCGGTGAGGCTGGATACTTCATCTGCTTTCAATGGCCTTTTTCCTTTTGTAGGATGAGAAGATGAACCTCCTGGAGCTGCTTCTTTCTGGTTATTTTGGAATCCAGACCAAAAGAGAAAGTAGTCCCAAGTCTTTCCTTCTTTCTGTAGAACACAGCTGATAATAAGCTTGATCAAACCATGGTAAAAGATGGACTGGGCAGTGTGGTCATGATGTTCTTTGATCCTGCTGGACATTTTCTGCAAGCTCTTTAGCAGGAAGAAAGGGAGATTCATCCTTGTTTCACCACTAAGGTGTTGAAGAAACCTAAAATGATACTTGAAGACAAAAGCATACCTCCCTTCACATGTAATGTAGCTTTGTAGAACCTTGATAGGCTATACCCATTCAGCTCTGAAATTATGGATGAGCACTCCCATGCTCCAATCGGGAACAATGCCAGGCAATAGATACCTTTGAGCATTGAAGGTAAATGGCACCTTTTTGAACCAAAGTTCTCCTTCATTCTTGACCCCTATTGCTTCAGACACCAACTCTACAATCAATTTGAACTTCAGAGTATCAAATGATACTATATCTTGGTTATAACATTGAGCAAATTTATGAGAGACTTCGGTATTATATCCATCAATCTTTTTAAGGAAATTCAACCATCTTGCATTCTCAAAGAGTTCAGCACAACCTGGAAACTTGTCTATCCAATTCAGTTCAGTGGGCTCAGCTCTGTTGGTCTTCCCACTCTTCTTCATCTGCTTTCACAAGGCTTGATGATGTTTCTGTGTGATTTTCAGAACCTGATAGTGACTTCACAGCCTTATTTTCCTCAAGATTTCACAGTTTTGGCAGTCAATTCTTCCTTGAACTCTCACTGGCTGATTGTCCTCGATTTTATACAGTCTGTTCTATTATCAATTCAGGGAAAGTTTGTGCCAAACTTAAATAATTTAGGTCAAATAGAGCACCAAAGGTCTTTAACAGGTCTGTTGCTGAACTTCACTTACATCACATGCTGCTTATTTATACCTTTTGGACTGATATCTCACTGCTGGGAGTTTGTTGAATACATGAATTTACATTTTCCTTTAACAATTTAACATTATAAGGCTTAACATAAAAAAACCCTAATTTAAGAAGCCATGACCAAGGTCACGCGGGATACCTCACTCCCAGTTTGCTGCAGGTGTTAAAAGTTGATTCTTGGACTAGCTGAATGTTGAATTGAAAGCTCTAGGTGTCTTTGAGTCATCAGCTCACCTCCAACCGTCACGCTGCAAAGCCATAATTTCCTTCTTCAACTGCCAATTCCGATTCTTTAGCAATGTGTCTTCATTCCAACGTCTCCACTAGCTTCGTAATGCTTAATCGAGAACTTCTTTCCCGTCAATCTCGCCTCAATCCATTGTCTATCATGATTTGCCATGTCTTTACTTCTGACTACCACGATCTCCCTCACGTCATAGCCAACACCTGCTTACATTATTATCTTAATGAAACACGTATCAAACCTGCCTACACATGTAATTAGTCATCCCAGGAGCGAAATCATTGGAGAATTTGGCGTAAAAACTGACAAATTTTGCACCCACGATTTTCTTGTAGCGCGCCAGTGTAAAATTTTAACCGTTGCGCTACAAGAAAGTTTAAAAATCAAATTTTGTGCTATTTGACCCCTAATTTAACTTTAAATTAGGTTTATATGATAAACCTTGATCTTAGCGCTTATTCATGAAACTATTAATCAACATATACCCTATAGAACCCTTCAGGACATAAGAAAAACAAAAATAATGAAAAGCTAAAGGCAAAAAGTCAGAAGTTCACTCTAAATCAAAATTCCCTAGAAGTAAGCAAATGAGCAAGCTTCAAAACACAAACAAAATATAAGACTAATGAAAACAAATTCATGACTTAACAAGAGGCATCCATTCGAATTGGGGAAAGAATTGGAGCATGAAGAAGAAGACAAGTGTCATGAGAGTTACTAAACCACTAAGATGAGTTGGAGGAAGCTCATGGAGGGAAATTCGACCTTAGGAGGCCTCATGAATTTAATAAAAGGATGTCATGATGAATAAGAATATATTTGTATCATTTGTTAATTGGCCTTTGGCATTTTGGAGAGCATTTGCTTGTCCATTGCACGGTGAATGTTCACTCTCCTTGCTCGTGAACCAATTTCGAGGGAGTTGGATTCCTTTCTAGGTTGGTTGATGGAGAGTCAATTCAGACCTCTTATGGGAGATTAAAGAAGGATTTTTATTTTCAGGTTGAAGTTCCATACAATCGAATTCTCATCAAACTCCCCATTCTCTCATTCCTTCTTCTCCATTCCCCCACACTCTCATTTGATAGGGCACTTGTTGGAGTGATTCTTGAGCCTTGCTGAGGACAACTGATGGCCAAGATTTGATTTATGATGTATGTCTCTGTAATATCAATTTTATGTGTGACCTAAATTTGTTGGGTTCATACTTAATTTATGATATTTTGTTTTTGTAAGGGTAATTCGGAAATAAAATGTTTTTTGGTGATTTGTTTTAATGTGTAATTGATATCATCATCCATAACAAGAAATGGATCTAGTTATGTATGGTAAATATATGATTTAGTTGGAACATGATACTTCATTTTCATCATGATTGTATATAATATGTATAGTGCATGTTTGACCTAAGATGTATGGCATTTATTAGATTCTGACAAGTAAATCTTGGGACAAAAATGGTATTCACATAGATTGCACAAGAGAAATAAGAGAAGAATAATTGAAGAACAATATGATAAATCTTCCATTAATTATTATTCATACTATGGGTGAATATATAATACAACATCATTGAATAATTCGAATACCAACTCGGGAAGTTGAATCTACCAACCTAGACTAACTCTAGAGCTAACTAGGAGTGGGAAAATCACCATTATAGCTAACTAGTGCAACTACAAACCACTAAATCAGTTAATAACTAGTTAAAATCAATTAAATGAAGGGGGTAGGTGAACAAATGCACCTATATTCCCATGAATCATGCAAACTGGTGCTAGAGACACTGGAAGTGATGTAACTTATGGGGATCAGAGTTTAACTAAGGATAATAAATGGCCTATTGGGGTGAACTATTGGACACTACTGGTGGCACTTCGAGTGGGTTCCTATAAAATAGGGATTGATCCTTGGAGATCCAAAATGCATGCAGACAGGTGCAGTAAGTGGCAGATGTCCACTGGTCATGTCCGCCATGCACCAATGAAGTGATGAGACCTCCTAAGCTAGGGAAATTAAACAAATAGACTTTATGTGGTCAAAAGAGACAAAGGGAGGATTAATAATAATCCTAACACCCCCCTTTAATCCTTAATTTGGACTAACTGGGCCCTGGTAACTAAAATCAAAGGTCACCCATTACAATCTAAATGCAAAAATTATTTGTCCATGGCAAATGAGGGAAAAGGAAAAACCGCATGGGGAAAATTCTTTCTAAAAAATGGGCATGGCACAAAATTTAAATGAATATATTCACTCTTTCTTTGTTCTTCACTTGAATAAACTAGATGTATTGCTTCTTGCTGAAAAACTTTGTGTAGTTGTTGTATATTCCTTGATCATGTATCAGTTTTTCAATGCTGTGTAGACAAAAAGCATGAGGAGAAGGCCCTTGTAGCTCATATTCTGGTGATGAAGGAGCATCATATGAATTATTCTTGATGTGACAACATAAAATATCATATCTAAACATAAAATCAGATATGGAAAAAAGATCTGTGCAATCATCTCTTAACCAAAGAACATCAATGAAATCGGCAGGCTCAATTTCTAATGTAGTTGCATAATGGTGAACCCAGTCATGAACCTTTTTCCCAAATTGATGTGAAACCTTTCTAATTCTGTAATAGAGCTTATGAGGTTGTGATATATCAGAAATTAAGTCATATGGAGAATCAAGCAACCAAGGTATAGTGGCTCCAAAATCTGGTTGAGTCACAATAGGAAAACTAGGTGCAACTAGTCTACAATGGGTAAATCTAGTGAGCATAAGGATCTAAAATTAGACCTAATAAATTTTATTTTAGACCCAAATGTTTTTAATAGTAGCCCACCTACATCCAATGATAAGTAAAACCAACCAATAACAGAAAACAAAGACATGATAACAATTTTCACAAGATATACAATATAGGAAACCATGAAATTGTCTAGTTTACCAACTGAGGAGTTTGAGAGTTGTAGGGGCTTCTGAGTATCAAATGGATGGGACAAATGAGTCATAACATGTATATCAGCCTGAAAATCATCTTCTAAATCAGATACGGAAGAATATGAATGGATTTTTAAGGATTAAGACAAGTTAAAAACTAGTGGTAAAAAACTAGTATTGAGAGGAGATGGCTCTAGGAGACTGATAGGTATTTTTTCAAGGGGAGGAAAAGATATTTCTGATTCTGATATATCAGAATTAAAATTAAAATCAGATACATCAGAAACATACTTTATTCTAGCAACCAAATCATGAGCATCATTACCTTTGAATTACACAGGGTTATAGTGCCCCTCGGGATAAACATATTTTTAACTTCTTGCAAAATATGGAACATTAATGTTTTTTCTTTTGAGAAACTGACTAATGATGTCCATTTTCTTATTAAAGCAATAATTTTCACCGTGAGAATATTTTTCTGTAATAGGTACATTGTGATGTTCCTTTCTTGTTTCCCTTCTTCTTGAAATTCGAGCCTTCACCGGTAGAGTTAGAACCTTCATCTTTGGAGTCTGAATTTGGATTTTTCTCCTTCACTTTTAGCTTTCCTTTGGACTTGAGATCCTTTCTTCCAAGAGAAGCAAGCGCATGATACTTTGAGGTTTTGAGAGTACCCATTTGAATTAGCTTGATCTTCTCTTGAGTGAGAGAATCTATGAATGCATCTGTTACAGAGAGAAACTTCCTATGGCTTGGGGTGTACCACAACATACTGAATGACACCGGAAATCAATCCTTTCCAATATGCAAGAGAAATAAAGACATCTAACACTAAGGGATATGAATCGTACCTTATTCTGGACAGTTGATGTAGATCCTCGTTGAGCTTTTCCAATCACGCTTGTATTCACAATTCGCTCTCAACAACAAAAAATAAGACAAGCATGCTATATATTCAAGTGTTAGGCCTACTCTAGCATATATAATCAATCATGTAAAAGCTAATAAATACATCCATGGATACAATATTCATATCTATGCACATGTATTGGACATGAAATGGATATTTCTATTAATAAAACATACATACAATAGTGACAACCTCTGCCGACACTTCTTCGAACTCGAGAAACCGAGTCCTCCACTTGGGCCTCCACCATGTCAATCCTCCATCTCTCAATGGAAAGCTTACAAAGCAAAGGAAAGCTTGGGAAGAGCAACTCTATGTGCTTCAAAGGGACAAAGGGATGTTGATTCAAGCATAACAAGTGAGGCAACAATGGACTATAGTTTCCTCGCTCTCAATTTTCTCCTCCTTCAATGTATCCAAGAGGCTCAATATATAACACTCCAAATAGAAATGGAGGGTCGAGTCAGAGCGTTCTCAAGGCATATGGAAGGCCAAGAGTCAATTTATTCGGGACTCTATAAGGAAAAATCCAAATTTTTTTGGCTTTATGCACATTTCCTGATGTACGTGGGTTTTGGCTCAAAAGCATCATATACATGCGAGTATAGATTTAAAAGTCACGTCTAGGCATAAACAGGTGTTTTTTGGGGACAATATTGGAACATCAAAGTATAATATGGGAAAAGGGGGTCCAAGGTGTCTGCAGAGGGACATGGAAGGCCATAAATATGTGATCAACCGAGTGTGGTAAAATCATCTATAACAACATCCAAGGATGTCATCCTCCAATTTCGAATGACAATCTTAGTAGCATAGAATGTTGACACAAAAACTTATTATTCTGGTCCCAACTTAAATAGAATGGAGAGGATTAACTACTCTTGTTTCTTCTCAATCCCACACTGCTTGAGCAAAAGCACTAGTGACTTAAACTTAGTTATGAATTCCTCAATGGTTTTGAATTCACTTGGTCTCAATGAGATCAACTCATTCTCCAATTGATGTCCTCTAAGATCATCTTGCTTTTCGAACAGGGATTCAAGTTTGATCCACACTTCACTAGGTCTTATTAAGGCATCAAGATGGAAAATAAGTTCTGGAGAGAGAGAGAGAGAGAGAGAGAGAGAGAGAGAGAGAGAGAGCAATCCATAAGCTTCATCCCTCCTATTATGCCACCTTGCTTTCTCAACAACTGCATTAGGGCCAATTTCTAAGTCCATAGTAACTCTTTAGAGACCTCTGTTGCGTAATAGTATTTCAATCTTGGCTTTCCATTCATGATAATTGAAGGAAGTCAAGGTTACTATCTTAGATATATCCATGTTTTATTGTTGTGCTACTGGTGACAACTGAATACCTGCACAAAACTAGAAAGAATTTTTTTGTTAGAAAAATCAACCTCTATTTCGATAAAGAGCACATTTTCAGTGTCTGTCACACCTGCAGAGACTTCTCTGGACAGAATCCAGAGTTAGCAAGGAAAATATTGCAGGATTTATGTGGAAACACAGTTGTTTCTGGTGTATCAATGGAAATATCTGAGGGAGATTCGAATAGCTTGACCAGGCTCTGATACCATATTAGATTATGGCAGGCAGATCTTGGGACAAAAATGGTCTTCACATAGATTGCACAACAAAAATAAGAGAAGAACAATTAAAGAACAATATGAGAAATATTCCATTAATGATTATTCACATTATGGGTGAATATATAATACAACATGAATGAATAATTCGAATACCTACTAATGTAGTTGAATCTACCAACCTAGACTAACTCTAGAGCTAACTAGGAGTGGGAAAATCACCATTATAGCTAGCTAGTGCAACTGCAGATCACTAAATCAGTTAATAACCAGTTACAATCAGTTAACTGAAGGGGGTAGGTGAACAAAGGAGCCTATATTCCCATGAATCATGCAAAGTAGTGCTAGAGACACTAGAAGTGATCTAACTAATGGGGATCCGAGTTTAACTAAGGACAATAAATGACCTACTGGGGTGAAACTGTTGGACATTGATGGTGGCACTCCGAGTGGGTTCCTATAAAATAAGGATTGATCCCTGGAGCTCCAAAATGCATGCATACAAGTTCAGTAAGTGGCATATGTCCACTGGTCATGTCCCCCATGCACTAGTGAAGTGATGAGACCTCCTAAGCTAGAGAAATTAAACAAATAGACTTTATCTAGTCAAAGGAGACAAAGGGAGGATTAATAATAATCCTAACAACATTATTCTATTTGATATCTATCCTTTTGCATTCAATGAGGGTGTTGAAATTTTTTTACCACATTTTGCTTGCTTTCAAAAATTTCAAGGACATGGATACAAACACCTCCTCATTTTATTTGAGACAAAAAGTAGTCTTTAACATAGTAGTTCTAATGATATCTGTGATGATGCATTAATGTGCTTTCTATTCTTGTTAATGTATGTTCTTATTTATAATAACCATTGAAAGTTTCTAACTATCTATAAAAATTCTAAATCAAATGACATAATTCATATTTTGATTGTCAACAAAAGAAAGCAAAAGTGACATTTGTGTCCATAATCAGAAAAGCAGGTTTTTTTGTTTTTATAGAGTAACTTAAAAATGAGAGTTTTGGAAAATAAGCTAATTGGGAATTCATACACTATATTGAGGTTTTGGGTCTCGATATTAATACACATTGTAATAATGGTTTGTGGGTTCTAGAATCACTCCATAGTGTAAAGTGTTGAATTCTATCAGTTTATCGGTATGTTAAGATTTGGGTCCCCACATGTCTGTTTGACCATTAAGGTATGAGATACAAAGTGGAGTCCCCACTTGCCTTGAATCTTGTTAATGTAGTTGTGTTTCACCAACACCTCCAATTGTGAGTGAACCAATATTGCTTGTGAAATGTATAAATAAATCCCTCATATCCTCATTCATGCATTTGTTCATTTGAGGGTATAGGAGTCGAGAAAGTTGAGCTCGGGTATATGCTCTTCTATTTCACTACCTTAGTAATCCGTAGAGTCAAAATATGAGTCTTCGTAGCAAAATATTCACCAAGACATTACAAGGTTTTATAATTTGATGAAAGATTCACCAAGCTTTTACAATATTTTATATTTTAGTGAAATATTCACCAAGATTTTACAATATCTTATAATTTAGTGAAATATTTGTCAAGGTTTTACAAGTTTCTATAATAGAATGAAATATTAGCCAATATATCTATCTATCTATCTATCTATCTATCTATATATATTATTGATAAAATAGTCTTCAATGTTTCCTATATATCAGGAGATTCTCCCATTTATTATACATGTAAATTTTGGGGGTGTTCTTAAAATTATTCATGCCCTTCTCTTTGTCGTGCATCTCCATAAGGCATGTTTCTCAAAGAACTTCAGTTTATATATCCAGCTCCAATCTATTGAAGAGTGTGAAGAAAACTTAAAGATAAACGAGATTCATAATTTTGCCATGCCATCAGAAGAAAGGGCAGTGGCTGAGATTTACTTGCATTTTCAACATAAGCTCGGGGAACAATTCATTTTCTTCACTGCCATTTTTACAAGCAGTGAAAATTTCTCCCCAATTCCCTTAGAGTCACAAACTCCTCGTGGAATTATTTTTGGCCAAACACATGCTACAAAAGGCTCAATGTTCTGAAAACAATTTGTGAAGTGGAGAAACATTATGAATGTATTCTCTTCAAATTATTTGGAATTGAGTCAACACATGTACATAATGTCCATGGAGGTGTTAATTTGGATTGTGTATCTAGTTGTCTCGTGCTTGGCTTGAATACAACCAAAGAATATGCAAAATTAGGAATTGAGTCAACATAGGTACATAATCTCCATGGAGGTGTTAATTTGGATTGTGTATCCAGTTGTCTCGTGCTTCATGCTGAATACAATCAAAGAATCTACAAAATAAGGCAAACAAGCATGAAGGCCACTGAAAGATAATATGACAGCCCTTGCCTTGATTTGCAGAGTTTGAGTAGCCATGTTGGGAAGGTTCCACTGACCAGTACCTAATTATGGTTCCAGATCTTAAACAAAAACTTGGATTGAAGGTAAGAGCTCCTTCATTTCAATTTTTTGCAAATCAATTGGTCAAAGCTTTATTTAGTTTACCAGTGTTTATCGTTTTAACCTCTGCCATGAAAACCACATAAACAAGTTGGTGATCCAAGAATATCGAGTCACCATGGACATATTAAATTTGTTTTAGCCCTTCACCATGCCATAGTATCTCGTCACACCTGCATTTGAAACACCAATGAAGTGTATAATTTTACACATGCGAGAATTTTTCAAGGAGGCAAAGCTCGAGGCTCAAATGCATCTCCATAATTATTAGGCACCACAATCTCCACATGGGTTAAGAGGTCCATAGCGAATGGGATATTGAAATTATGTCATTAAAGCAATGAGATTCAGAATAACAATAAATGTAATCAATGGAAACGTATTTGCTTGTGCTTACCATGCCAGTGTGCAACACTTTTCTCTAGATTTCAAATCTTCCTCCATACCGATATGAATTGGTGGAGTACTTGTATGTGGGTACAAAATATATCTTTCCTTCATTCTAGCCCGTGAAGGGTCTTCCAACTCTCTGCTCGATTGCAATCTTTCAAAATCATTTCAGGTTTAATTATTTACAAAGTCATTACTTGTTATCAGTGTGACATGTCTAAATGCAAAAAAATATTACCCCATTAGCACTAATTGCAACTTGATAGATATAACACAACATTTAATGAAGCAAAGGTGCCTACATGATCTTTTTCCAATAGTGTCTCTAGTCATTCTTTTCTAAGAGATTCTTTCTATCACAATCCATTCACACCACTGCAACCATGTTTCCATGTAAAATAGAGTATTCTAATCCCGAGAGTTGGACCCTGCCCAAATTTTGTTACAGTCAGCTACATGGAAACCATATGTTTTCCATGTAGCTCATTTTGTTTCGTCCACTACTTGGGAGCTATGGCACATTATGAAGTAACTGTATAAGCAATTTATTTTGTAGAGAATCTTCCAAGGCTTTTAATATTGGCTTCAACCTTTAAGAGAGATTGTGCAGTATTCGATGACATTCGGTACAAATGTCTCTCCCAGAGTTAATATATACTTCAAACTTTCACCAACGGTTCTCTATATACTATGAGCAATTTTATATACAAAAAACTTCCAAGGCTTTTAATATTGACCTCACATTTTAAGAGAGATTGTGTGGTATTCAATGACATTCGGTACAGATGTCTATCCCAGAGTTAATATATACCTCAAACTTTCACCAACATTTCTCTATATAATATGAGTTTTTTTTTCTCCAGAATTCTCACATGAATTTGTAGGTTATATTGATTTAGATTTGCTCTTCCTAGCATGTGGTCATTTTCCTTTAAACACTAGTTGATCCCTTAAATCAAGTATTGGTATTGAGCTTCACTTTGAGTCTCCACTGCCTCCAAAATGGTAGGAATGTTTAGACCTTCAGGTTTGTTTCCTTCTTCTATTTTTTTCTTGATTACATATTGTGTTTCTCTTTTATTCATGGCTTTTTGTTGTTGTTGTTGTCATTGAATTCACCTTCAAGTTTGTTTCATTCTACTAGTTTTTTCTTGATTACAAATTGTGTTTCTCTTTTATTAATGGTTTCTTTTGTTGGTCATTGAATTCATCAATGATTGTAGACATGGAAAATATATTATTACACTTGAGCCACAAAAGCGAAACTTGGCATGATTCAAGAGAAACAATTCCAGCTTCTGGCTCTCAGCCTATGCAGTTGGGCCTCCAAATGAATCTTCTAGAAAACGGTAAGATATGGAAGCAACAACAAAAGGAGGAACTTGCAACTGGAAGGAAGAACTTGTCTGATCTCTTTGATGAAAATAACAGAGAGATTATTGTAGTGGCCAATTCACAATGTCACATGTTTGTGATATTTTAGAAGGCTTTTCCTTCATGCCCCACCTACAAATATGTTCATCCAAACGAAGTCAATTTGGCATTTAAAAAGAAGAATATTATGCCACCCAGGAAGACACTCATTTTGCTTGATTATGATCATGCCACTGTACAAGGCACAATGAAACAACGAATAAATGCGTTTTGGATCTTTGTAGATTTGAATCTTATGTTGTTTTATGACAAAAAAATGTATATAATTTTAGCTTTTTGTGTACCCGGCTTAAGCTGGGAAGAATAGGGGGATTGGTGCAATCAACTATGGTTAGTTTATCGTTGCAGTTATTTATTGTATAAGATGGTTTTCTTCACAAATATATTCCACTGCATTTATTACTGCACATGGCCTTATAATATAGTTGGCGAGCCACTGCAAAATATGACAGTTTTGTTTTGTCAAACATGTTTTTGAACAAATTTCCAATGCATAATTTAAAAAGTTAATGAAAATCTTCCCAAAAAATCACACCTGAGAGTTGTCATACAAACCTGATGTAGTTAGTTGGAATTTTAAATCCAAAAGGTTTTGACATTATGTGTTGTTTGTTAGATTGTGAAAATGTCAATGTCCATTTAAATATGGTTTATAGGATGGTTACTCAATAGGACTGTTATCCACTTAAATATTGTTTGTAGGAATAGATTTATGCACATATAGGTGTACATTTTATACTGTGTACCTAATGTTACCAAATGGTTATTCCATAATACAAAGATTTGGAAATATTCCTTTGACCTCAATATTTTATGTAGACGAGCATGTGTATTTCTAAAGGGAATTTTCAACTTTTAGGTTTATGTTATCTTTCACCTAGAGAGGGAGAGTGTCACTAAATTTGTACTCTTCAATTTTTTTTTTCAGAAGAAAAAATATTGTCCTTGATATTCATATAGAATCAAAGGGCATTTTACATACCGGTGTGTGGCCAAAACAGGCATTAGCAATACATGTGCTACCGTTACCGACAAAGAGCACGAAGAGACATACTGACCAACTGATCAGTACTCAACATGTATAAGAGAGACCCAGAAGGTACTCCATGACATCCTGACATATGGCCAAAGAGCACAAAGGTCGTATAGAGGGCACCTCCAAGGAGGTCCAGAATACAAAACATCCAAAAAATGAACTGAAAACAAACACTGCCCAAAAATACGGGAGCCCAGCTCCGGCACAAACTTAAAAGAGCTAAAATTTACCAAACTCGATGACAGAGTCATCATAAAACTCAGAAATATAATAGAGGCTAGGAGCCAAATTCAGGGCCTCCTTAGAGAGGCCATCTGCACATTGGTTGTGCTCTCTGTAAATATGCTGCATGTCTAATCTGAGAAAGAGTGGCATCATATGCCTAATGGCCACACACCAGTAGTCTAAAGTAAGGCAAGACAGAGTTGCCTTACCCAATGCCCAGTTATGATCACAGAAGAATCACGAAAGATATGTAGAGATGGGAGCCCCAGAGACGCAACCCATTGCATAAGTGCCCACATATATAACAATTATACCCTTGTGTTGGTACTCCCACCGCAACCCAGCTTGATATGGAAGTAGTGATTACTGTTAATAGTGAGATAAATTCCGGCCCCTCCGATGCCATCAGCAATAGATCCATAAAAAAAAACCAACTGTATGGACTAGTGAAGGGGCAGGACCTATATTCCGGATTTTTTTATTTTTAAGAAATTGGGAAACTCTGAATGTACAAACCAATCTTGCTGGTGAGTGAGGCCAAGGATATCCTAGAGCCCTCAAAAATTCCTTTGTTCCGAGCAGTCCAGACACACCAGTAAACAAAATAAGGAATGTAGTAGGTGGAGGGATTGTGTTTCATGCAGAAATCCAGGTACTCAACCAGAGATCCTGAAGAGGTTGGTAGTGTAAAGTGATATATATCTTTTAATACATTAAAAAAAGTAATAGTAAAGCTGCACTCCATAAACATATGCTGGACAGTTTCTTCCTCCACATGACATAACCAGCAACAGCTCGGACCCGACCAACCTTTGCTAACCAAATTATCCCAGGTTAAGATTATGTTCTTCAATATAAGCCAAGTAAAACATTTTATCTTCAGAGGGATGTTAAGGTTCCATACATCAGTTAAAATCTGATCCATCAATGAATTTAAATGTTGAGCAACGATCTGATCATAGACCAAGGATGCTGTAACATTCCCATTTTTTTTATTAAATGACCAGAGAAGGGAGTCAAAATAATCAGACAGACGGATGCCACCATGTTGTAGGCCTGTAATATATGAGTTCCATTCAATTTTCCAGTCATCCCCCAGCTTCAGGTCATCAGCTGACAGCCAATAAGCCTGCGAGTCGACCAGAGGACTTCTGGGATGCTGTAGAGAAGTAATCCCATAGTCACTAAGGTAAGCTCTTAAATCTGGTGAAAAGTAGTGGATCTCACTAATGCCAACAATAGGGTCTGAACCAATGAGAACATCCTGGCCATCACCCACCTTCCAACACAGACATTTTCCCAGCCAAGTAATGGTTTTTAAAAAACCATTCCATATAATGGAGGAGCCTCTAAGTCCAAACTTTTTATTTCTCAGCCAAGCAGCCATAGTATGTTGTTTTAAGTATTTAGCCGAAATGACATGATTCCATATACCAGTACCCTTCAGGACCCACCAAAGACTTATCAATCTTAATGAGATGTTGAACCAAGAGAGATTTTTGATGCCCCAACCCTCGAAGTCAAAAGGCCTTGCCAAAGTTTGCCAGTCCACAAGATGAAAATGAAAATTATTTTTGCTGGATCCCCACATGAAGGAAAAGATCATTTGTCTCATCTTGTTAAGAATGGATACAGGAATCAGGGCAAGCGCAAACCAATAGACTTGTAAGCTAGTGAGTACATCCTGTATAAGGACCAGCCTTCCCCCCAGAGACAGGAACTTGAAAGACCAATTTCCAATTCTTTTTTCAAACCTTTTCAAGAGCCAAAACCAGTCCTTCACTTCATTTCCCAGCGGCTTAATGAAGTATCCCAGATACTTAAAACCCTCATGCAGAGGCTTTGCACAGTAGGGAAGAAAGTGTCGAATGTTATTCATAACCCCCATATCCATCTCATTGAATAAAAAACCAGACTTTTCTATGCTTATACACATGCCAGAAGCATGACAGAAAGTATCCAGAATGACATCGAAAGCAACCCACTCTTCAAAGGTGCCTAAACCAAACAACACAACATCATCCACGAAAAGTAAGTGGGTAAGGGTGAGAGAGGCAGAAATTTTGATTCCCTTGATCTTGCCACACCTTTTAGCATCATTGATGAGCAAACTGAGATCCTCTATAACCAGGATAAAGAGCAAGGGTGAAAGGGGACATCCCTGACGAATGCCTCTCGAAGGAGTAAAAAACCCCGAGGGAGATCCATTGATGAGTATGGCAAAGTTTGCTTATGTGATGCAACCCATAATCCAGTTCACCCCCTTTAATGGGATACCAATCTGCAACAGAATGAGTCTCAAGTAAGTCCAATCAACCCGATCAAAAGATTTTACCAGATCCAGCTTGAGTACAAGGGCACATCTCTTTTTGGTCTTGATACTATGCAGGGCTTTTTGAGTAATCCCCACAGGCTCCATGATCTGCCTATTCATAAGGAAACCAAATTGTTCAGGTGAAGGTTTTAACTCGAGAGCAATAACTTTTGAGATTAGCTTATGGGCTAAGTTACATAAGGAGATGGGTCTGAAGTCCGCAAAGGTTAAAGGTTTTTCTAATTTATGTATTAAAGAGAGGAAGGAGGGAGCAACCTGTCCTGAAACCCTTGAGTGTTCTACAGCAACCAAGAGGTTATATTTTACCAGGTCAAAAAAACTTAAATAGAACTCCACTGGCCAGCCATCCGGACCAGGGATTTTATCCTTCTTGAAGGTATTCAAAGCACCTTCAATATCACACAGAGTAGTTTCAGAAACAAAACAATCAACCTCTTCTTTAGTTAAATAAGCAGGGAAGAGTTGAACAACTTTTAACTGATCAACAATATTAGTTTGATTATCATCTTTAAAAATACCAGTAAAATGTTTAACCTCGAGTTCTTTTAACTAATCATCACTTTCAATCCATGTCGAGTCTTCATTCTGTAGGGCCCAGATGGAGTTGTGGTTTCTGCGAGCAGATGCAATAGAGTGGAAGAACTTAATATTGGCATCCCCTAGGGTATCCCACTGAACCCTACTTTTCAATTGCCAAGTAAGAAGCTTGTGGGCAAGGATGGATTTCTTTCGGTCCCGAAGAGACAACAGTATCTTAGAATTTTCCAAAGACAGAATGCCCGAGGGATGAGCTTCCAGAAGCTCTTTTATTCGAGAATTCACCTCCAAGGATTCCTGAGTAAGCAACAAGGCTTTTTCCTTCATCCAAACTTTGGCTTTCCCTTTTAAACACCGAAACTTGTGTGCCAAATAATGCATACCATCCTGAGAGGTTAATGAAGATAACGAGGACTAGACCTCCCCAACCCACTCTGAGAACCCCTCTTCCATGAGCCAAGCCCTATTAAATTTAAAGGGGTAGGGACCAGTAACCAAAGCGTTCCATTCCAGACAAATGGGATAATGATCCAAAACATCAGCAATGGACGACCAAACTCTGTAGCGTTGTAAGAGGGGCACAAGAGAGGCCGAGAGTAAGAATATGTCTATCCTTTTGTGGATCCCATCATCCCATGCCCGACCATTCTTCCAAGTCGGGCTAGCACATGGAGGGGCCAGGTCGATCAAGTTATTGTCAGAGAGGAATTTTTTGAAGAAGGGTGCAAGAGGGTCCAAATGGGCTGATTTCCCCCAAATATCCCCAACATTCAGAGTAAAGTTAAGATCACCCGCAAGAATCAAATTTGGAAGAGAAAGAAGGCCTCCTGCCATAACTCTGTTCCAAAATAATACACGACTCGAATAAGGCCCGTAACAATTAAGAATAGAAATGGTAGCTGGAGAACCCCTAAACTTTGCTTGAACCAAGATCCCTCCTACAGTCTCAAAAGCCTTACAACACATAGTATGGTGATTCCATCATGTTAAGAGACCCCCAGAAAGTCCCAAAGCATCAGTAGCACAAAACTCCCAACCGAAGAGGAGCTTAGAGAAGGCAAGGAGCACAGGGAAATGATTGTACATCGTTTCTTGTATCAAAATCATATCCGGAGCAAGTGAGAGAAAGAGAGAATGTAGAGTTTTTTGTTTGGCTAACCCTCCAAAGCCATGAATGTTAAGGGAGGTGATCTTCATCAAACATCGTTGCGCGAGGGTGTCGTTGCTCTAAGAACCCTTGGAAAGGAGTCTGTCTGGCTTCTAGCAGCATTTTTTATCCTAACCAACAGAGGAGTATAGGAGATTGCATCGACATCCAGACTGGTGTCCAGCAAAGGTTTCTTTTTAGTTTTCTGAATCGTGGCATTCTCTAAGCGAATAGAGTCAAGGGGGAGAGTAGAGGGCGAGACAGGTGTCTTCGCCGAGAAGATAAAGAGCGCCTTCATGAGATTCGGATCTGAGAAGGCAGGGGAAGAGCACGGGCTAATAGGAGGACTTAACTGATTCACAACTGGACCATTATCGGCCAAGGGTGGGAAGTCGTCTGGAGTAAAAAGGGGGGCCTCTTCCGAATATAGGGTACCATCATGTGATGGTAAGATGGGAGAGGAGGGATTCACAGACAGTGGAAGAGGAGGGGCCATAATCGGAGTAAGTAAAGGTTGTTAAAATATATATTCTTCAAAAGGTTGTTAAGTAATCTTTTTCGATATGGTTATACTTGTTTCTCACTTTTATATATTGATCTTCTTGATGTTCCTTTACACCTCTTGATACAAATGCTAATTTTACATTAATTAACTTTAAATCTAAATTACATTATTATTAATAATTCACTAATTAATAATTAATATTTATACAAAAATAACTTCAAATACAAAATTTTCAACTCAATAAACCTTTGTTTTCAACCAAGTAAAAACAACGATGTAAATTTTTAAAGATAAAATGGGATGATTGGCAAGAAAGTTACTTTTGTATCAAGATATTTGGGATGAAATTCCCTTTGAGCATTCGGATGACTAACTAGATACGTAACTAGGACAAAGCTCAACATTTCAATTGAAACTACTCATATCTTAAAGAAAAAATCTAAAATAAATGGAAAGAACAAATATTCTTTTAGCAACTCCCAAATAAGAAAAACGAATGGATAGAGACAACTAGTTTTACTGTAAGATTATAAAAGATGAAATTAAATCACTTAATTACAAATAAGTATTCAATTAGTAAAGTTAAATAAATAATGTACTTAATAGGGAGATTAAATATAATGAAAAACAATGTACGCATAAGTAGAGTAGGTTTTGGAATAAGAGTTGAAATTATTTTTGATTGGTTAATTTTTTTATATTATATATAAGGAAATAAATTAATGATCCAAAATTCAAAGATATTTTATAGAAGTGGAAGTTTGCTTTTTATGGACAACCAAAACTTTATTGATGACTTATATCCTAGTGAAGATTAAAAAATCAAAACTTCTTATGTGTCCTTAATAATAAATAAAGTATCTACCAAAAAAAATTTAATTTACTAAATTTACACGAAATTTAATCAAGAAACAAACATCACAATGATCTTTTAATATAAATACTCAAAGATTAAAAAATAAATAAATAAATTATTACCAATAACTAACCAATGCAAAGGACCCCATAATCTTTAAGTAGGAAAAAAAAATCCAATTCAAATGACCAAAATACCTACCACAATAGCTACCTGCATTAAAAAAAAATGTCAAAATGAAAGTGGAATTATCACAGTGGCATTAGACATTAAATGGAGAACCAACTCACACATCAAAATCAAGGAAGGGACTTAGAAAGGAACACTTCAACACCATGAACCATGGTTAAGATGGATACAAATATTTGTATATTATCCTAAAACAAGTCGTATGAATAAGCACCATAAAATATTCGAGACATCCACATCCAATATCAAATGCACAAACCATACATTTTTTTGTTTTGACAATAACATCTCCTTAGTTTTGGTGGGAGGTGGAAACTTATTTCCCTATCCAACAACCATACATTAATTTTCTATTCAATTGATGACTATACTCGTTTTGATAAAATAATGTCCAAAAAAGTTGGCTGATAGGACGAAAAGCACTAAGGGGAGACGGGACATGTGTCATTTGAAAGGGACAAATTCCCTGCCACGTATCATTCTAAACTTACCTCCATTATTGTACGCATATGAATCCTTTTACTATTTTGGTAAAAAACAGATATCCACCTCCCCTACCATTTAAATGGGTGTAAATAAAATAATATTATTTCCAAAAATGGAAGAAGTAGTTACTTACGGATAATGATAATAATTACGCGATTAAGAAAAGTAGGGAATAAATATTCATATTTTTTGAGAAGTGGATTCATCCGATACGATACGTGTCCTCCCGACGAACATTCCCAAATTTAGCGGTTCCCGAGATTACGGTTCCATTAATGAATGTGCTGCCGCGGTTGCTGCCGATTAAGTTGCGTACACGTAACGGGTGCGGAAAAGATTGGAAGGATCGAGGTAGTTGCTTTACCTCGTGGGGAACACGTCAGCGAATGGATAAGGATCAGGATTTTCTCATTAAATAATTTTAATTCAAGATTGACTTATACACACATGGCATTGGCCTGCCTTATCCTTAAGTCGTCGTCTTCGCTTATATTTCTGTCAACAGCTTGGCGGCCGCCCCAGCTGGCAGTCCGGGCCCACTCTTCCTCTTACCAATCCTCGTACTCTGCCTGCCGACAAAGAAAATTTAAATGCAAAATCCTTTTATTTTATAATAATAATAATAATATGTGGAAGCAGCTCTGTTCCCACTTCCCACCTTTATCTGGACGGCAGAGTCATGAAGATTAGGATAAGGAAGCTTAGGTTTAGGTTTTCCATGTCATGCCCGTTACACGTATTTTTCCGACCCCACCGCTCCTGTGTTGCCCGACGGGCTTTTTATAACACCAACTTATGCGTTTCATTTAAACATTTCAATTCTGTTTTCTGCGAGATCTTTGATTGCGCGGGTTTGATCTCTTTTGTGGTTTCTTGATTGCGCGCAGGTTTGATCTTGTGGCTTCCGCTGGGTTTCTTGATTGAACGCAAATGACGGAAGTTAACAATGTTGTGAAAACGAGCGTTGTCTGTTCTGCTGGCACGAACAAGAAGGATTTCATGGCCAAGTACCAGATGGAAGAGGAAGCCGCAGAGCCGTCTCTATGGGAATGTAGAGAATATGAGCATTATGTACAGCTTCCACAGCTGTCTGCCCTCTGGAATTCACGGGAATGGCCTGCTTGGCACAATGAACAGATTGTCAAGCCGGCTTTGCAGGCCCTGGAAATGAGCTTTCGTCTTATTTCATCCATTCTCTGTGATTCCAGGCCGTATGTTAACAAAGACGAATGGGCGAGACGGTTGGAATCGGTCATTGGGAATCAGCTTGAGCTTATTTCTATTATATGCCAAGACGATCGGTGCGCGCCCACGGTACAGTTGGCCGTTAGCAGCGGTGTCCTTGGAACACATGCGGCGCAGGAGGTATGGCAACGGCCTGGTGCGTTGCCTGTCGTGAGCAAGTCTAGCGAGGAGAGCTTGCTCCCGCGGTTGGCTACATGGAAGAGGGCTGAGAATATGGTGGGCAGAATACGGCTCGCTATTGAATGCCATATGCAGAGGTCGCCTTTTACTCTGGGTTTAGGTGAGCCGAATCTGTGTGGGAAGCCCGTCTTGAACTACGATAGGGTCTGTCAGCCGAGCTACGTTTGTTCGCTCAAACGAACGGTCGCGCAGGGCAACGCTGAGGACAATACGCTGTGCACCGCGCACCAGATATTGGAGGGCTGGCTGTTTTCGGCTGGGATGTTGGTGAATAGAATAGAGGAAAGAGTGAATTCTGGAGATTTGGAAGGCGCTGCTAGAGACGGCTGGGTCGTGGAGAAGACATGGAAGCTGTTGGCCGAGATCACCAATTTGTTGTTATTGATGGATCCAGAGGACTTCTTGAAGCTGAAACAGCAGCTTGCCATGGATAGTTCGACCGGGGCATATTGCCTCCGGTCCAGGGCCTTGAGGGAATTGACGAGGGCTTGCAAGAACCTAAGCCACTTAGTGCCTAGAGTAGTCCGGGTAGAAGCCGACCCCAAGGGCGGGCCGCGGCTTCAAGAGGCGGTGATGAATCTTTTCCATTCCCACGGGTTTTCTTCTGCAGATATGCTGCAGACTGGTGTCGGCGAATTCCCTTGTGTGCCTTCTACGGCCATTCATCTTTTGCAGGCCTTCCAGGCCATTGAAGCTGCAGTGAGAAGATTCTTTTTCTCATACCAGCAATTGGTGATCATGGTGATGGGTAGTGTGGAAATGAAGAGATCCTCTTACAGACCTGACGGGCTCTCCCAGATATACATGGAACCGCCATATTTCCCAAGTCTGGACGGCGCTAAGGCTTTTCTGAGCGACTATTGCAGGCATAATTATAGTCTTTTCTTGTCGCTGAACTCTAATGCCATTCCTCTCAATCTGAGTATGTGCAGCGTTCCCTCGGATGCTTCCATGCCCATTGTCGATTCCTTCAATTCCGAACCAGATCAGCGGTTTCAACCGCATGACAAATTCGGAACAGGATGAAACCGTCGCGTTTTTTTCCTTTTTTTTTCAAATTTTGGCCAGCTGGATCCGCTCTTATGGTCTCAGAGAAAAACATTTCCAAAAGGCCACATGATAAACGGAGACAAGATCGGAAGGGCTACAGTATTGTGAAAAATGATGCTGTAAACAATGTGAATAGCGAGTCATTCCGATCCAATGTATAAAATTTATCAATTTCTTTAATACAGTGTGCCTTAGGTTCTTTAGCTCAGAACGTGGAAAGCTGATTTTTAAATTATTAATTTTGACGGTGTGAATTAATGTAGGTCTGACGATAATGTATTTTATTTGTATGAGGAAGGTGTTTTCAAAGATTTTATTGTTTTAAAACTTGATTCCCAGCTGTCAAAATCTACAACCACTGGGTGGCTTTCTGCTGTATATGATTATCCGTCAAAGTTGGGCAATACACTTTTAGGGTTTGAACGGTTACATTGATTCATACAAAATGCACTGTCGCTTGATTTGTTTTATTGATTTTTTAACATACGATGATTGAATTGAAGAAATTTCAATAAAGTTCACGGGACCGAGACCAAGTATTGTAAGGACCTGGACTCCAAAAGCAATTACATTCTTATTTGCTAAATTGTATTTTTTTTTTCATGAATCTTGATCAAGAATTTATTCAATAGCTCATTAAAAACTGATTACCAATATTTTCATATACTTGATATTCTATGATGAAATGATGAAAAAATGCCATTCAGTTTTAACTACTTAAAAAAAAATGCTAAGCTTTCTATGGAGTAGTTATCTCTCCATTTCACCCAAAAAAAAATGCTAATCTTTCTTTGGAGTTGAGTTAGTTATCTGCCCATTTCACAATCTGCTAATTCTTTGGAGTTAGTTATCTCCCAATTTCACAATCTGCTAATCTTTCTTTGGAGTTATCTCCCCATTTCACATCTAGGATTGATTAGTTGTAACTGAAATATTTAAAACAAAAATAGAAATATTAAAATAAAATTTGAGTTAGCCATCTTTCCCTTTCACAAAGATTGATTAGTTGTATTCGGATTCTGCTAATTCTTTGGAGTTAGTTATCTCCCAATTTCACAATCTGCTAATCTTTCTTTGGAGTTATCTCCCCATTTCACATCTAGGATTGATTAGTTGTAACTGAAATATTTAAAACAAAAATAGAAATATTAAAATAAAATTTGAGTTAGCCATCTTTCCCTTTCACAAAGATTGATTAGTTGTATTCGGATTGATTAGTTGTAAGTGAAATATTTTAAAAAATAAATAGAAATATTAAAATAAAATTTGAGTTAGCCATCTTTCCATTTCACATCCTGTAAGATTGATTAGTTGTATCCGAAAATTTTTAATACTTTTTAAGTGATAAAATAAAATTTCCATAAAATTATTAAACGTGGTACTGATTTCATACCTGCAATTAATAATGTATAACGAAATCTGTCATAAGTTGTTGGACCTCGGTGTCTCCCAGAAGAAGCATAAATGAAGCTATTTGTGTTTATTATTATTGTTGTGTTCAAATCTCGTTGTCAACATTCTTTTCATATCACAGATCATTCATTACTATCTTTTATTCACCAAACGCCGACGCAGGGCCCACTTTATATTATCTTTTTAATCGAAGACGCTTTAACTTCTTGAACTAGATAAACTTTTTCCAATATGGAATGAAAAGCTTTAAAAGATTAATATATTCAAATATCGAAAAAATAATGACCACGCTTATTCATTAAAGTTTATGCCGGATTATCAATATCAAATTTTCTTCACAAAACTTGATCAATTCGACCAGATTTAATATAACTATATTTCATGTCTTATAAATTTAGTATGACCACATGAATCTTTATTTAATATAATATACTGTAGACTCTAATTATAAATTAAATAATTAATATTGATTTATAATAAAATATATTGTAGATATTAATATTGAAATGGTTGGGTGATCATTTGAGGGTACATTATTTTCATCGAATTTTATTTCAGAATTTGGCATTTTATTATATCATGTTTTAAATTTATTACTGTTTTCATAATTTAAAATATAATATTGATTTGATGCAAAATTGCTTCGAGAGTTAAATAATGATAACTATGATAATATTAATATGATATCATGTAGATAATATTTTAAATTTGTTTGTTTTTTTATTATTTAAAATATTGATTTCGTGCAAAGATACTCCCAGAGTTGCACAATAATAACTATATTAAATATTAGATAATGTTTTAAATTTATTTGTGTTTTCATAATTTAAAATATTGAAATATTAATTTAGATTAAAATTACTTCAAGAATTATAGAATGACAACTATGACATTATTTAGATAATATTTTTAATTAATTTATTTTTTTCATAATTTAAAATATTGATTTAGTGTAAAGTTACATAATGACAATTATAATATCACTTTAGATATTAGATAATGTTTTAAATTTATTTGTGCTTTCACAAATTAAAATATTGAAATATGATTTGGTGTAAAATTACTTCAAGAGTCACACAATGATAACTATGATATCATTTAGATATTATTTTAAGTTTATTTGTTTTTTTATGATTTAAAATAAATGATAACTATGTTATCATCTAGATAATATTTAGAGTTTCATAATTTAAAATAAATGATGATAATATTTCAAGTTTCATAATTTAAAATAAATGATAACTAGATAATATTTTAAGTTTATTTGTTTTTTCATCATTTAAAATATTGATTTAGTGCAAAGTTACTTAGCTGAAAAGTTACACAATGACAACTATGATACCACTTAGATCTAGTGTTTTGATAATTTAAAATATGGGTTAGTAGGAAGAAGGACCTCCCCAAGGTATAGTAAGACTCACACAATGAAAGCTATGATATCACTTGATGTAGTCCGAAGGGACCTCCCCTACATACATAGGGAGTAAGCTAAGAGGTAAGTGGTTTGTACTTTTTTAGCAATTTTTGCTGGAATGTGGCAATGCAATTTTTGTTGAAATTATGAATAATGTTGAAATTGCAATTTGATTGTAGATATGGATTCAGTGTCGTCGATTACTTCCATGAAGCACTTTGATTATGCAATTCCATTAACCTAAAATTGTTATTTCAACAATTTCAATCCTTCTTGTATTTGTCTATACTTATCAACTAATTCATCTTTATATCTATCTTGCAGGTACGCCAAGCTTTCATCTTCCATGAGCCTCTCTGTCTATTCAACGCGTGCTGATCCGACGTGCACAAATTTGACTGGTGTGCACCGTTTTGGCATTATGCACATGCTAAAGTTGTTTTCTAAAAGGTGTGTGCAAATGTGGTGTGATTCCACTGCGTCAAATATGAACACAATTAAAAGATAAGATAAGTGTTAAATTGTAAAAAAAACAATGTTATGCCACTCCAATAAAATAACATATAAACAATTGAATTTGAGTTGATATTTCAACCTGAGTTTCGCATTGAATTTAGGTAAATCGAGCAAAACGATTCAAGTTGAACTTTTAATTTGAGACGAACCATGGGGAAGGATTTCCTTTATTTGAAATATCAAAATCAATTCTAAATCATTATAAAAGGCATATTGGAAGATTCTATGATTAAAATCTCAACACCATTTTCGAATGATTAGGACTTCATGGATATGCGTGCAATTGATTACATGGATTAATCAAAATCAATGTTATATATGTTTTGAATTTGAGGATGCTTATGCAAGAGTAGAGATTGTGATTCTTCTACCTTGGGTGACTGTCTTTTACAAGTATAACATGCAATTCCTAAATATGATTTCCCTTTGGTTTAGGAAATGGAAAGCGTTTTCTTTCCCATTACACAAAGTATGCAATTTACACTTCATTTTTTTCAATTTTTTTTTTTAAATACATGTTGGGTATTCATTAATCATGCTACAAAATTATGTATAAAAAATCTCAAGATTTATTAAAATGAGTAAAATTTATGCTAAACAATAGGTGACACAACCTATGTTTCAAGATCTATTATTAAATTCAAATTAATATATGTAGTAATTATCCACACGAATGTCCAAAATCTATTTGTTGGTATTGAATTAGGAAAATGAATCCTCTATTTATATACGACTATTTTTTTGTGTATGTGTGTTGATGAGGCATATTTTACAGTTCAATAAGGGGAGATATATAACTTCTTTCCTTCTCATTCTAGAATTGGCACGTATCATTTATAAAAGATAATAACATATTATCAAAAAATAACATGTAACATGTCAACTCAAATTATATATATATATATATATATATTCACATGGTTCACAACCTCGAGAATATAGGCCATGACTCACTACATCCACAATAATAATTCTTAGGGGGCACCCAAAAGGGCCTCGCCCTATTGACTCCAATTTTGGGAGCCTAACCTCGAAGGACCCAGAGAGTTGGATTTGTGAGAAATGAGCCTCCGACCTCAACATCAAACGGTCTTTGTATTAGAACTCCAACCAACCGAGCTACCCCTCGAGGCTTAAACTTACATAATCCACTTAATCATTACATAGGGGCTTAACAAGAGCATCATGTCTCTTAGACGAAATTGAACCTGGGTGGGGAGGGTAACAATCATACCTTCCAACCACCCAAGTTACATCCAATGGACACACACACACACACACACACACACACAAATGAGATAAATCAAAATCATATACATTGCATTACACACTTCCTCAACATTTCCATTCTAAAATGGGGTTTGCACCTAGAGAGATTTGATCATTCTCAACGCTTAGTAAATCCCCTTTTAAGATGAATCTATGCTGGTATAAAAACATCCAAAGTATAATAAAATATGAGTTAACATAACCATCTTTCTAAAATAAGAATTACTATGAGGTGATAATAACTTAAATAACTACCAAAAATACGAGTTAGCATAACCAACTTTCTAAAATGAGGATTACTATGAAGCAACAATGACTTAAATAACTACCCATTTGTTGTTAGAAAAACAGGATCGTAGAGCAAAAACAATAAACAATAAACAAGATGCAAATATTAAACCACATTACAAGATAGACACAAATATAACGTGGTTAACCCAATATGGGCTACATACACACAAAAATTGTCAGTCCTTTATTATTTACCATTCAACAAAATGAAGGGATACAACCTACAACAACTTCGTTGCACTTACTCTTCATTCTCTTATAGTCTCTCTCGCACAATCAGAAAGAGTGTTTTACAATGCTACAATACAATGCTCAACGATATTACAATGTTTTCCTTTTATAGGGGAATTACCATGGGAAAATACCATAGATCACTCAATACCATGGGCTTGTAAACTGTTGGCCAATAAACATTCCAAAAAATTTCTTTCGGGGACCTGTTGACCCCCAGACCCTCCAGATGAGGGGGGTGCCCCCCCCTAGACCCCCGTGGGGGGACGATGTTCCCCCGCACCCCCCCGCTGGGACAAGTGTATAGTAAAAATGAGGTACAAACACGACTAAACAATAACATCATTGAATCTAAAAGATTGGGCTCCACAACCAACATTTGTGCGATTAAACTAGAGGTGATGTTACACGTCCTAACATATCCCTTTAAGATGGAGTAGAGACATAAACAAAATATTTAAGATTGAGTAGAGGCATAAACATAATACATAAAAAGGAAAAAAAAACATTACATAAAAATGTTTCTTGTACATTCTTTAATGCTAAAACACTTTAATTAATCAATAATGCCAGGTTGCATAAGATCTTTGAGATATTGAACATCTAGTTCCACATGCTTAGTTTTTGCTTGAAATAATATATTGATGATGATGGTGGTGGTGGTGGTGGTTAATGTCCCCTGAGACCAAACTTTGGTCTATCGGACTTAAAGAACAAATTATTTAGTTTGTTTTCAAATTTTCATTTCTATGCTCGAAGAGCTTGGAGAGAAGCATCCCGAGCTCACTATAATTTTGATAAGTTAAAAGGCTAGGAATGTCAGTATTGCAACAAAGATTATGGAACTGAGATCTAATGTGGGTGTACACAGGGCACTCTAAGAGGAAGTGATTTTCATCCTCAATGTTCATATTCTCACAAAGATGACAGATCCTTTTCACCCATAGTGTTTTAGGAACTTCCCAACAACCTTTTTCACTATGGAATTATTTGATAATTAAATTGTATGTTGAGCATCACAAATGATATTTGTAACAAAAACCAAACTCATATAAATCACCTTCAACCACATTGCTTCCTATAATAGGATCAACATAGTAAGGTTGTGTTGTACCTGAAACTATTTTACCTATAGCTTATGGCCCCTCCTTGAGTTTTTCTTACTTGAATATCTTCCCCCAAAGATGGATTAAGTATTGTGATAGGAGTAGTCTAGACTTACAATACACTGGCACCTCGGGAGGGCTTTTCTTTGCCCAATGGTTTTCCAGGATAAAACAGGAAAGAAATTGTATATGTTATAAAAACTTGGACAATTCTCTGTAAGTTTAAGAGCCCAATGCAATTTGGGATAATGCACTACCGATACAAATTTTTTTTTTCAGAGGGAAAAATACCATCTTTTGATATTCAGGTTGAATAAAAAAGATAAAATATACAGAGATCAGCAAACGAAGCAGCTGGAAATCATCAGTCAAAGCACCCATACAAGATACATCATCAAAAAATAAAGTCTGCCGGCACATATGATAGATAGACCAAAGTCTGATCTATGCATACTTTTATCATCATCCCTGAGTGATCAGGTCAGCAAAAATATCGGAAAATATGACCCAAAAAACATACAATCAGTGCATACTAACTAGCTGATAATCTCCCAAAACAGTCAATGAAAGTGAAATGAATATACATAATATCCAGCTGCTGTAATATAAGTATACTGCCATCAAAAAAGAAGAAACTGTCCATCTTTTATGACCTGACCATCCATAATTTCCGAGTAATACCCCGCGCCAATCTCAAGTTTCAGAGCGCTTTTTGATAGACCATCAGCTAGTGTATTATGCTCTTTGAAAGTATGATTTATGGTCAAAGGTGGGGCACAATGCAGCATGTGGATAATATCATCACACCAGTGTTTTAATGCGGGTATTTCAAGGGCACAATGTTTATTTTCCCATGAGATAATCACCATTGAATCACCAAAAATCTGATGTAAAGGCACACCCATCATATTACTCACCTTTAAAACAGACCAAAGAGCTAATAGTTCAGCTCTGGTATTGGTACCCGGACCAACGCCCACTGAAAAAGAGAGATAATGGGTTTCACCAATGAAGATCACAAACCCAGCACCCCCCAGTCCCAATTGTGCAGCACCATCAAAATATCCAACCGGGTAGTGATGACCAGGAGCAGATCCAATCAACCTAGTTCTATTGGCATGTACAGGCACAGGGTGGAGAGTGAGTAGTAGCTCAATCTGGGTGATGAGTTGTGGAACAGAAGGTTTACCAGACTCGAAAAGACATCTATTACGTGAAAGCCACACCAGCCAAAAGATGAAGAAGGGGATGAATCTGTGGGGTGCATAAGGAGAAGTGAAGGCAAACCAATGGGCAAGGAAAGAGATAACAGAACAATGTATGGTCAAAGGGAAACCCATCCGGATTGAGAAATGTGTGAAGATGGATGTGGTAAAGGGACAAGAAAGGAACAGATGATGACAGTTTTCAGAGGCAAGTTTACACAATACACATCTGCTGGGTCCAAGACGACCCCGAGACTGTAGATTATCCCATGTCAGGATCTTATTCACCGCCACCAGCCAGCAAAAACATATCATCTTCAACGGGATCTTTAAAGACCATAGATAGGATAAAACCCAGAAATTCTCCAAAATAGAAGTGCACTACCGATACAATTAAAGATACCAAAGAAAAGTGTTTCTTCTTTAAATGGTTTGAGATAGATGCAGCATACGAATTAATATAGGACAATATAATATCTTCTTATTAAATAGTTATAATATAAAATGCTATGAGTTATTTCATGTTTACAATATTTTATAATATTAAAATATTTATTATATGTGAGATATTTTTAATTTTAAAATATTTTATAAAATATATTAATTAATAATAATTAAAAATAGATTGGGTAATGTGGTGAATCACGAGTGAATTGAGCGCAGGAGGGATCGAGCACACCGGGGGCGTGGAGAATGAGGCTGACTGGAGCACGAGGAGGAGGTTGAGCGTTTGCTGCTCGTTGGGCGACCTACCTGCTTGGGTGACTTGCCCGAGAAGGGGAGGAGCGTAGATCACTGTGGGACGAGGCTGGGCCAGCCTGGCAATCTGAGCCATTCTACTAAGCTCCTGACAGAGAGGGAGCTCTCTGAATCAATGTACTGAAGCCGGATCGGAGGGAGTAGGGAATCAAGATGGTGGAGGAGGTAGGAGACTCCCCGCCCTCTCGGTCGGAAGCCTTCGAAAGACTAGTCACCAGCCATGGCAAGCGATCAGGCAAAAGAGAAGTGCCGAAATTTGTTAAACATATAGAAGACGTTCCGGAGGTAGCCCTCCCAGCTGAAGAAACAATTCGAGTTGCCCTATCTTTGGCAGATCGGGCACTGATTGGGCAGTTTACAGGGCTGTGGCCCTCTCCCAAAAACACCGATAGCTGGGTTCAACGGAACTGGCGGCCGCTAATATCCAAAAACGTGGCCTCCTACGCCATAGGAAGGGGATACTTCCTCTTTGACTTTGAATCCAAAGACGATAAAGACTTAATCTTCAGGAACGGGCCCTACTTCATGGGGCCGCAAGGTCTCTACCTCAATGGATGGTCGCCGGACTTCGATCCGGAAGCTGATACACCTAAAGCTGTCCCAGTATGGGTCAGACTGCCCAGCCTACCTATGCACTGCTGGAACCCTAAATCTCTCAAGGCTATAGGGGATGCACTGGGAAAGTACATCGACATGGCCAGCCCAAAAGACCAATATGCCTGCGCACGTATATGTGTGGAGGTCGACCTTGAGGCAGGACTGCCAGAAGCTATAAACCTCACTGTGGGGAACTGGTCTCATATTCAGAAATTGGACTATGAACAACTACCCTTTAAGTGCAGAGGCTGCCACGAGTACGGGCACTTCATCCGAAACTTCCCTAAAACTCTGGAAAGCCAGCAGGAGAAAGGGGAAGGATGGCACAGGGTGAACAGATCTAGATCTAAAAACCAAACTGGTGGGGGTCCTAAGAAAGGTGAGGGGAGCGGCCTATCCAAAAAATCCCAAGAGCCACCAAGATCTATAGAATCAGTAGAAGCTCGGGAGGAACCCATAGAAACAGAAGATAGATCTAGCCCCAAAAAGAGCAAGGAACCGGAAACAGTCCTCTCAGACCAAGGGAGAGACACTGAGGAAGATACAGCGGAAACAAAAGCAGTAGAGAGTCAGGGCAAATCTGATGAAGATCTGGACTCGGAAGAGGATGATGAGGAAGAAGGTGAAATTGAAATAATAACTCCACAAATAACGAAATCAAGAGGAAGGAAATCTAGAAAAGAAGCA
>LPNX011183000.1:965964-1010500 GCA_001517045.1 Pseudotsuga menziesii
CCAGAAAATACACATGGACCAACAGGAGGTTTGGCCCGGGGCATATTGCAGCCAGACTTGACCGATTCTTAATCCAGGATAACTTCCTCCTGCAAGGTTTGAATATATCCTCCAAAATCCTTCCCTTCGGAGGCTCTGACCATAAGCCTATCCAGCTGGAAATGTTGCAAGAAATAAACCTGGGACCCATCCCGTTCAAATTTAACCCCATGTGGGCCAAGCAAGTCGACTTTCTTCAGCTCGTAGCTACCACGTGGGCCCAACCGGTCACCGGATCTCCCTTCTTTGTGTGGGAGGAGAAGTTGAGGAGGATAAAAAAAACTTTAAAATGCTGGGCCAAATCGCTCCCAAATCCAAGCTCGGTCAAGCTTCAGGCTGCCCATGAACTAGAAACGCACCAGGCAGCTATGGAGGAGAAAGAAGTAACCTTAATTGACATCCAACAAGAGACAAAGCTGCATCTAAACCTTCACGCAGCCTGCAGAGAGGTGGCTGAAAGCTGGCGTCTTAAATCTAGATGCAAGTGGCTGAGAGATGGTGACAGAAACTCCGGATACTTCCACAAACTGACAGAGATTAGAAAAAATCAGAATAATGTACGGGAGATTCACTCCAATGGTAAAATAATCAGCCAATTTGAAGAAATTAAATCTGAAGCCACCCAATATTTTACTACGCTGTACACTGAACAGCCTATTTCCAATGAAGATCAGATCTTGAATCTGGTTCCTAAATCGATACATAGCAGCGATAATGACCTCCTAAATCAAGCCATCACGCTGGAGGAGATAAAAGCAACTGTTGATGACATGGAGGAGGACAGGTCACCAGGACCTGACGGATATAACGTGAACTTTGTCTCTATCTGTTGGGACATTGTTAAAAAAGATTTACTCAGAATGGTCAGAAAATCTAAGTGCTGTAATAAGATCGGAGGGAGCACTAATTCAGCCTTTTTGGCTCTCATTCCGAAGGAGAAAGGCGCGAAGACCTTCCATAGGTTTAGGCCAATATCACTGTGTAATATAGGGTATAAAATCATCACAAAGATCATGGCAACAAGACTAAAGCACATTCTGCCAGCCATTATCCCGGAGAATCAGGGTGGATTCATCAAAGGTCGGAAAATTGGAGATAATATCATTCTAGTGCAAGAAGCCATCCATTCTAGTCAAAAGAACGGAGACAAAGGAATGGCGGTGAAACTAGACCTGGCAAACGCTTTTGACAGAGTAAGTCATTCATTTCTCCTACAGGTAATGCAGAGATTCGGATTTGATGCCAAATTTGTCTCTTGGGTCAAGGCTTGTATCAGCAAGCCCTGGATTGCTCCCCTCATTAACGGAAGAGCTGCTCCCTTTTTCCAAGCCACGAGAGGCCTGAGGCAAGGATGCCCGCTCTCGCCCCTACTCTACGCCATTCAGGCCTCGGTTCTCAGCTTCCAATTGGAACATGCTAGACTAGAGCAGGAGCTGCCGGGCTTAAGGCTGGCCAGAGGAGTCAAAGATATCAACCACTCTCAGTTTGTCGACGATACTATTTTAATGGGAGGTGCCAGCCAGATTATAGCCCGTCGTTTCAAAACTGAACTGACTCGTTACTGCCAGGCCTCAGGAAGTACAATTAATCTCATGAAAAATCAGATTTTTGGCTGGAACATTAATGCGAGGGAAATGTCTGATATAGCTAGAATTCTAAACATGAACGGAGTTGTAAGCTGGGACTCATTCAAATACCTAGGGGTGCCAATTGCTAAAGCCAAGTCAAAGACCTCGGATTGGAGCCCCATAGTTGAAAAAATAAAAAAGAAAATATCAGGCTGGGGGACTAACTGGCTGAATCTAGTGGGGAAGGTTGTCTTAATCAAAGCTGTCCTGAACAGCTACTTGGTCTATCAATGCTCTCTGCTTTTAGCACCGGGCAAAATCATAAATCAAATAGAGGCATTACTGAAATCCTTCCTCTGGAATGGGGGGAACAATGAAGGAGGTAAAAAATATGCCCTGGTAAGCTGGAAAACTGTTAAGCTGCCCAGAAATGAAGGAGGCCTTCAAATTAGGGACCTCAAACACCAAAACTTAGCCACAGGGGCCAAACTACTCTGGAACCTGTTAAAATCTAGACCATCCTGGTGTAGTTGAGCCCTCAAAATCAAATATTTCCCAGGATCTAGGCTGAGAGGCCTGGGAAGTGACCACGTAAAGGAAAAAGGATCTCCCATATTCGCTCTGTGCAAGAAATCGCTGCATCAGTTTGTGGAGAATTTATATTGGGTTCCGGGTAATGGAAAAGAAATAAATATATGGAAGGATTCGGTCCTGGGTAAACCACCTCCACGACTTCCTCAATTACAAATCTGGATGGAATCGAGAGCACTGACCACGCTATGGAGTATATTTGAATGGGACGTGAACTATCCTAATCGATGGCTGTCCTGGGCACTGCCGATCTGTCCAGAGGAGCTGGAAAATGACAAATTAAAATTGATCAGTCACTTGGCTGGGATCGCTCCCATCTCCAAATTCTCGAAAGATAGTCGTGGATGGGGACAACGCAATGGCATTTACACAACAGCAGAAGGGTATAATGTATATGCAGCAAACTATAACGTACCAGCGAATCCTAGAATCTGGAAGCAGAATTGGAACAATAGAACATTGCCTAAAATAGATATGTTCACGTGGACATTAATTCACCAGAGATTGCTAACTGGAGAGAATATGGAGAGAAGGGGGATAGCAGGACCTTTCAGATGCCCCCTCTGTGCGGCAAATTCAGAATCAATCTCTCACCTCTTCTTTAACTGCTCTTACTCAATCTCAATTTGGCAGGAAGTAATGCTGAACGAAGACGACGGATTCCAGTGGAATGGAAACAATCAGGAGTTTTTCATCAATTGGGAAAATAGGTATAAAGGTGAGCTGGGGCAAAAAAAAGGACTGAGAGCCTGCTGGTCAAAATTGCCCAAAATTGTGTGCTGGTGCATCTGGTTAGAAAGAAATCAGCGAATTTTTCAGAATAGGAGCCAACCAGCGTGGAGGGTCACGGCAAAAATCAATGCACTATTAGGTGAAGTGGTCAGATGCACTGTGAATCCGTATAATAAAGCCAAGCTGACAGAGAAAGAAAAAAAATGGATGCAAAGATTCAATATTCAGGAAAAGAATAGCACAGTCATTAAAAAATTGGAGAATTGGGAAATCAGATTGGACAAATCCCAATTCAAAAACTGGTTAAGAGAAAGAAAGATATTCAATTTGTTCTTTGACGGAGCTTCAAAAGGGAATCCAGGGAAAGCGGGAGGAGGAGGAGTTGTCATAAACCCCACAGGGAAAGTTGAAATCGAATATTCATGGAACATTGGACATGATTCCAATAATATGGCAGAAACATACGGACTATGGCAAGGCCTAAAGCAGGTGCAAAAAGTAGGTGCGGATGAAGTGCTGGTTATAGGAGATTCGAGGCTAATTATCCAAGCAGTGAGAGGAGGTAGAAGAAGCAAAAATGAGAAGATGGAAAGACTGTTAAACAGAATCAGATATTTGATCAAAAGATTCAAAAAGATCGAATTCTATCATGTTCTCAGGGAGCTTAATATGCGGGCGGACAAAGCAGCTAACAAATTTATAGAAATAGGGTGCTACGAAATCAAGGTAAACTCAAAGATAAGTCTGGAAATACCTCCATAATTGTCTAAGGATGGGAAGTATGAGTAGATTTTGTATTCTCGACCAGCGATTTTAAACTGGATTTCTCATTTTAATATAACCGTTTTTGTTAAAAAAATAATAATAATTAAAAATAATAATAATAATTTTAAAATTATAATTATAATTGTAATTGATAATAACTCATTTATAATTATTAATATTTATAATATTTGGTTATTCATGGAATTAAACAAAGTTTGTAGTGTGAATAGATTTTTTTTAATAATTATATGATAAAACTCAATGATTTTAGAATTAAGTTAAATCGAGTTTTAGTAATTGTGTTGAAGAAAGATTGTAATATATAAAATATATTATTTTTTAGTATATTTATTCATATTTTTTATATCATGAAATTGTAATAATATTTTATATTTGATTTGTTTTAAAATCTAATCTTTTTTATTTGGTATAGAAATTAAATTGTTGAATATTATTAAATAACTTTAAAAATAACAATTTAAAATTATTAAATATATGAATATTTTAATTAAACCAGTCCATTTTGTAATATGGAATCAATCATTTTATTTTAATATTTAATAAGTAAATAAATTTTTTTATTAATATAATATAATTCAATAGGGAAAAAACATATAAGTTTATCAAATGTATCTTGTTTAATATATATCATGGTACTCAATGATGTTTAAAGCATTTGAATCGTGACTAAATGTGATTTCATATAACCTATAGGAAGTATGACAAATAAGATCTCTAGCCAACCGAAATTATGACCAACAAGAGCTTAAGCCAACATAAACTATGGAATTAGGAACTCTAACCCAGTGAACCTCAAGAACCTACACCCATTGGAACTATGACCTATAAGCATAGGAACCCAACAAGAGCTCTAGACAATAGGAACTATAACCTCAAGAGCTCTCACCCAGAGGAACTCTAACCAATAGGAACCATGAATACTATCATCAACAACCAATAGGAACTATGGTCTCAGGAACTTTGACCCAAAAGAAATCTTACCAATGGAAACCATGAGCATATGATCTCTGACCTATAGGAACTCTAAACACAATAATTACGACCTTAGGAACTATGACTGATAAGAGTTATGACCATATAAGCTATGATTTCAGGAACTCTAACCCATACAAGAACTATGACCTTAGGAACTATGACCTTAGGAACTCTAACCTAGAGGAACTATAGCCAACATGAACTATGACCGACATGAGATATGACCTTTGGAACCTAGACACACAAGAACTATGACTTTAGGAAACCAGACCCACAAGAACTATGACCTAAGCAAGTTTGACCCATGAGAAATCTATCCAACAAGAACTATGACCTTAGGATCTCTAACTAGAATGACAAGAACTATATGACCTTAGAAACTCTAACTAGCTGGATCTATGAACAAAGGAACTATGACCTCATGAACTCTGACCCAAAGGAAATCTAACCAATAGAAACTAAGTCCGAAAAAAGGAAAATATGAACTCAAGAACTCTACCCAACATGAATTGTGACTTGGAGTTTGTTAGGTGTCAGAGTATCCATGGAATGAGGTATGGCCATCTATGGATTGAGGAATTTTCTCTTTTCTAGCATATGCCCCCTCCCCAATTTTCAACAATGAATCCTCCAATAGTACCTTCAACCCCACCTACCTGTTGGGCACGATGTTGGATATACAATACATATTGCAAGGCGTTGCAAATCTCAGAATATAAATTATAAATGGTAATATGATAATACTTACAAAGATTTTGAAACGTGTCAATATGATAAATACAATATGCTTCCCACTCCTCCTCTACTCGGTCGGCCTTGGGATGCATAATCGAAATAACACAAATCTATTCCATCACAATCCTTTTCATTGGAGCATCTTCCTTGTTCAGTGGGAAATGTTTCATTATAGCAAGGTTCTTAGTGGCATATACATGGGGAAGGATATATAAATCCTAGAAAATCATTTTGTTGTGAGCAATCCATGCTCCCCATGCCGTCAATGCTGGGAGGGCTCTATAATCCTAGTGAGTAGGTCATTTAGGCCATAGTTGCAAAGCCTAATTAATATCATCCCCTTCCCAGATAAAGTTGATACATGTAACATGTGACACAAACTTCCACATTTATGTCATGTAAGGGAAACTAAGAAAGATATGATTAATAAATTCTCCTTCAGTTTTACAGAAGGAGCATTTGCTAGGCCTAGTTCCAGAATTCCTCAAAATATTGTCCCAAACAAGGACTTTATCTGGTAAGGTAAGTCACAAGAATAACTTAGAATCGAGGGGAGAGTTTAGATTCCATATAATCTTGTTCCACCATGCAAGGGGAAGCAGATCTTTAACTTCACATAAGACTTGATATCTAATATTTGGCTTGTAAGGATATCCCTAGATGCATTTTTGATCCATTATAGGAAATCCTCATTGTCGACTAAATGAACATGCCTATCTTTTAGCACTTTAATGTAAGCTTCACATTAGACCTTATCTTCATTCTTGAACCCCAAAGCATCTACAGAAAGCCACTCATGCTTTTGAGGAATGGAAAGCATCGTCTCATGTATGTGATATTAAAATATGAGTCCTTTATCCACAAGAGAAGAGGTCATATGCTTTGATAATAAATCCATTCCATTATTGATTATCCATGAATTGAAACCAAGCCTGATATGTTTACCATTTCCAACATCCTATAAAGGCCAATCAAATCTGATATGTTTACCATTTCGAACATCCTATAAAGATCAATCGCCTATAAGGTCAAAAGCTGAAAAAAGAGCTTTCTACATCATGGACACATTCATCGTCAATTTTACATTGCATTGAGTCCATTCCAATATTGTCATAAAATACATGCATTTATGTTGGAGCACTTTAACCAAAACTATCACATTTTAGTACTTGCTAAATACATTTTTCGGCAAATGCTTTCAAAAAACTCAAATAATGTTTGAGTCCCCCGTCCCCCACAAGACAGGATTTCGGTCAGGTAAACCTATTCCTTAAAACCCGATGGAATGGTTTTAATTTCGATGAATATTAAAAAACTTTGAGAAATAGTAACTTCTTAAACTTTTTTCACACCACACCATGCACTACACTAACTTTTTAACTTTCATTTACAAAATAAATGCCTTAATAAAGGAAGTGGCTTTCTCACTTCGAAATTAGATTATCAAATATTTTCTTAAGCTAATAACCATAAAATTAAACCGTCGATCATACTAAGCATGGATTATATGGACAGGACGAACTACATAAGCTATAGTTGCATTGAATGCAAACAATTAGTGGACGTTGGAAAGATGGTGTAGTCATGGATCAAATAACATACTATATATATATATGAATAAAATAAAGTAATAGTTTAAATAGGTTATAATTTAGAGTAGGCTTAATCGTTAAGAGTATGTGTTTTTTCTTAAGAGGTCATATGTTCAAATCCAGAAAATGATAGTGTATATACACTTTTATAGATTTTAGCAGTTAAATCACTGCGCAGAGAGGGGTCCCTTGTCCCACAAACAAGGGTTCTCATACATCAAATTGGTGTCTCGCTTAGCGGTGACCTTAAAAATAGATTATTATTATTATTATTTTTTTAATTTTGAATTAATTATTTTTTTAAATTTAAATATTTTAATTAAAAATAAAAAAAGTTCAAATCATAAATATAAATTGGTATTTAAAAAAACTAAATTTATGTATTAAAAAAATACTATAAATTTTTTAAATTTGAACAAAGAAAAAGTCCAAATTGTATAATATGTAAACTAATTCTAAAATACTTTGAACATATAATTACTTTTTCCATATTGAAGGAGTTTGTGAAAATATTATTATTGTTCGATTGTGTCTTCCTTATTGTGATTGTATTAAAATAAGGAAGAATACCTTTTTAAATATAAGTATTTCTCTGTATATAATATATATATTTTTAAGAAATTTTTATTATTTAGAGCCAGTGCATTTTCATCATTGGTTAAGTAACCGTAACTCAGGGGCATCTAAGCCTTCAAAATTACCCGGGGATCGCACCTGGCCTGGCCCATACCAACCTTCTATTGTGTTGGATTTTTGGGTGTCACCTCTCAACTAACTCACCCAAAAAGATTTAAACCTAGGTCACCCTTGACAAATACCCATCCCTTAACCAAATAAACTAACAAAAAATGATATGATGATGATGATGATGATGTTTAACGTCCCCTGAGACCAAATTGGTCTATCAGACCTAAATAAAACAAATTATTTAGTTTGTTTTAAAATTGTACTTCTTTGCTCAAAGAGCATGGAGAGAAGCGTCCCAAGCTCACTATAATTTTGACAAGTTAAAAGGCTAGGAAGGTCGGGATTGCAACAAAGATTATGAAACTGAGATCTAATGTGGGTGTACGCAGGGCACTCTAAGAGGAAGTGATTTTCATCCTCAATGTTCATATTCTCACAGAGATGGCAGATCCTTTCCACCCATGGTGTTTTAGGAACTGTCCAATGACCTTTTTCACTATGTAGCTCATGAGAGTTCGTTCTAATCTTGGCTATATTAATTTTTTTCTTTGAACTAGTCAAAACAGAGAGATACTTTTGATCTTCTAGAGTAGGGTTGATGATCTCCTTATAATATCTTAACTTTATTTTAGCCTCTAAATCTTTTTCACTCCACATTTTCTCCTTAAACTTAGAAGTAACAAATTTTTAATGTTATTAATATTTTGCAATACAACATTTTCGTCGATCTCCCAAAGGTTTAACCAAGCCCTGGTATCTTTATACCAACCCCACTTGAGCCTTAGGTGGCTTTGGATGAAATTTAAAGCTAGCTCAGGAATTCTATGGTCTCTCATGTTATTGATTTTGTGCTTGTACAACAGGAGCCTAACCAGAGCTAGGCTCTCGATAGGGGAAATACCCACTTCTATAAGGAGAATAGGGTAGGGTGTATTGCTTTTAATTTTGAGGTTATACGTTATAAAATGCTTTTGGATTTGCTCAATCTTTCTCCAGGACTCTCTAAAGATGCTGCAACCGCAAACCTCACACCCACACAAGATAACAGGAGTGACTAAAGTTTCAAAGAGGAGCTTCTTTTTATCCCACATCACAAGGTTTGCTGCTTTACAATTATTTTCAAGACCAAAATAAGCTTTCCACCTTCCATTAATCCTTTTCTTAATGCTATAGTTCTAGTTGTGCTTGTGATGGATATCAATTCCTAGGTACTTGTAAGAAGACACTTCCTCTAAGTTTCTATTCTCATACATAAAATTAGCGTAAGTTTCCTTCTTGGATTTAATAATCATACCTTTTTTTTTGTTAGTGTTAACAATCATGCCCATGTTAGAGAAAAAATCCTTAAGAAGTCTTAGTTTCTTATCAAGATCAGAAGGGCACTTTGCGAGAAGAACAATATCGTCAGCATAGAGAAGGAGGATGATGACTATTCCAGCTAAGATCGTGCCAGCACATCCTGCTTCCTCTAAACAACCTTCTAGCTTATCGATGTAAATGCCAAAAAGGGTAGGGGAGAGGGGGAAACCTTGTTTAAATCCGATATTACACTTAATATCTTTCAACCACCCCTCGTTGGTTTTAAACTTAGCAATGACATTCTCGTACAAACTTATTGCAGCAACTCTCAAATCGAAAGGAACCTTTAGCTCTTCTAATCTATTCCATAAGTTATTTCTAGGAACTGTATCGAAAGCCTTTCTAAAGTCCGCAAAGCAACAAAAGGGATTGGATTTATCATTACGACATTCTTCCACAATTATCCTAAGCATAATGAGGTGGTCTGTTGTTGAGTGTTTCCTTCTAAAACCCGCTTTCCCTTTAGCCCTCTTACCTTCACATTCAAGCCATATGCTGATCTTCTTTTCCAAAATAATACCATATAACTTGGCTAAGAGAGGGCTAATAATATTTTTCTGATAATTAGAGGGGTTATTTATATCCCCACTTTTAAAAATAGGGATAATGAGGCTTTGCGTCCAAGGTTTAGGGAACCCTTGCTTGACCACTTGATTGAAAAGCTTGTGGATGTGAGGGATGAGGACAGGACCTCCAATTTTTAAAATTTTTGCCTGGTACCCTTCAATGTCCTTATCTTTTCCATTTTCCAGACTTTTAACCACAAAATATATGTTCTCTAAAGAGAAAACTTCTTCCGTTGTGAGCAGGGTTTTAAAGTTATATATGCCATTTGGGGATTCATAAATAATTTTAAGATAGGAATTCCGGTTGTGTAAATAAATTTTATTATTATCTTTAGTTTTTCTAGTTAGAATCTCCCTTCAAAATTTCTTAGGAGCTGCCTTAGAGAGGTGTAAGAGATTTTCTTGTCTTTTATGGATATACTGCATTTTTTTTCCTTTTAGTTAGGGCTTTGTAAATTTTTATTTGTCAAATTTAAGAGACTCATCAAGAGCTTCCTTAATTTCTCTCCTCGCACTTTTACGATCTTTATCATACCAAGGGTTGGTTTTGCTATTTCTTTAATTACTTGAAACTTCAATTGAGAACTTGTTAATAGAATACGAGAGGGTTGTGGTAAAATTATGATAGAGGTCTTCTATGTTGTGTATACTTGATAAAGGAAGCAAATTACTTTTTATCTCATTTAGAAAAAGATCATTTTTATTTCTATCAAAGATCAAGTTTTTTTTGCTATGAGGATCATCTTCTATGGGATCTCTATGCATGACAAAATTGAGAGTTACAATTAAAGGTCTATGATCTGAGTTAGGCTCGTGGTCATTTAAGATGTCAAAATTTATTATTTCATTGTATAAAGGGATATAAAAAATAACATAGTCTACCACACTCCTACCAAGCCCGTGGATACATGTCATCTGGTTAGAATTGGGCCACTTCTTTAGACCATTGCAAATTATGAGATCTTGAGCACTATAGAGCTTGACTAGCTCAAACCCAAACAAATTTTCCCCTAGATCTTCAGGGCTTCTTTTGTACCTTCCAGCGAGAGTAAGGTCTTCGTTTAACCAAAGAGGATTTGGGTTGGAAATATTACTTAGAAGAATAGCATGGTTTCTTGAAGTTCGAGCATTAAAGTCACCCATTAATAGTATATTACCCTCATTCCTTAGACTCGAAATACCATTCTCTAAACCATTGTAAGGACAATTTTTATCTAAATTGTTTTTCTTATAGAAGTTAGAATTAATAGGGGCAAAATAATAGATTGCTATGTACGTTTTTTTATCATTAATGTCAGTAATCTCTATCCACATATATTGGTTGTAAGGGTCTTTTTTATAAAGACTGGCATGTGGGGAGATGTTCTTCTTAATGTAACATGCTATACCCCTAATGCCTCTACGATATGATCGCTTATTCCAGATTGACCATAGCACAAAGCCATCTATGTTAGGGACCTTAGATTCTTGGTGCTCCCAAGTTTCAACTAACAATATAATATCAACTTTGTTAGAGATCCAACTTAGCTTGGGGCCTTTGTTCCATGGAAAGCCCCGACACTTCCAAGAAAGAATCCGGAGCATGTTGAATTGCTATTTATTACTGTCTTTTTGGTTTCTATCTTGAATAATGACTTTTCTATTTCTGATTATTGCCCATTTTCCTTCCTTCCTAGCTTCTTTTATCTTTTGAACCTCCTTTCTTAATTCTGCTTGATCTTCTGGAATGAGATATTCATTTATAAATATTCCCGTTCCTTTTAGACTTGAGGTTTTAGTAAGCATGTCATACTTATGGTCAGTACAGCTCACCTTTATCCGGATCAGCCTTCCTTTATTCTCAGTTAATTTTTCCAACCTTGTTGCTTTTGTGAGACACGTTGTTTCAATTTGTAATCTATTATGTAATTCTGTCTGGACTATGTCTAATGTATCCTCATCTTCCTCCTCTTTCAAACCGAATATTACAAGGTTCAAGGCCCTTTTGTTATGCTCATAGTCTAATTCTATCGATTTTTCATTTCCTCTTTAATGGGTTTGATATCTAATTTACCTTCCACATTATTTAGGGTGAGATCATTATTAACTTTTTCTTCTAGCACTTTAATCGTGTCTTTCATTTTAATACTTTCTAAAGTATTAGTATCTCCTTGTTGGGATGTTTGGTTCTTATCTTGGCTTTGTTTTCTATTACCTGTAATCTAATCTCCATTGTCTCCATTTTATTCTCCATTAGTTTTATTTTATTTTCTAGTTGTTTTTGGATTTTGTCTTCAAAAGATGTAAATTTATTTTCCAACTTGGCTTTTAAGTCTTTTTGTAGCGTAATTTCTCTTTCTTCTCTATGTTTCTCTAATGACTCTATATATTCATAGAAGCTCTGTAGAATAATTGTACTAGGTCTACCTTTGACAATCTTTGGTAGATACGATGAATTATACACATTTGATTTCTATATATATTTAATAAATTTAAATANCCAACACTAATTGAAGATGTTTTTTTTAATGATGAGGCATTTTTTTTACTTTAAAAAACAAAGAAAATTTTAATGCTATTTCTTTTAGAAACTGTACAACTTTAAGATCAATACGTGTCCATCATGCAAAAACATAAATTCATCGAAGGTATTATTTATACTTAACTAAAACCTGACCTCATCCAACATTCATTCCCAATGACGTTGTCCACTATTTTTCTTCTTCATTACTTCTAATAACAAACAATGAATATGCTAGACTTACTATGGCTTTGGTCATTAAGAATTTTAAATTGGTGAACTAGAAGAACATATGCGCTGAAAAACAAATGAAGGCAAGTCACAAGTTGTTTCTCCATTCTTTATAAAAAAATATAGTCTTATACAACACTTTTTATTACAATATTCCAACGAAAAATAGCATGGAGCGGTGTAGAATTGAATAGGTTAATCCAAGGAAAATAGAATAAGTTGCTCTAGCAGCAAGGAAGAGTAGAAAACACTTTAACTCAAGACAACATCACCCAATGGAGATAACACATTCGATCTGTAGGGATATGTTGGATGTAGGTTTAAATGTTGCAATGACTCGTACCCACTATCAATTAAGGGACATGCTGGATAATGTTCTCATGTGTTGCAAGGGTCGAATTATTTAATTCACATTTTGTAGCTAATATAATACACCCAACCAAACAAAAGACCAATGATGAAAGTGTGCATCCCTTTCAAGTGCCCAACATACTGCTCACGAAAAACTGGATAATTATACAGTATTGAAAATAGAAGTTTTGTAGGGAAGTGAACAAATCTTGAATTATGGTGAATGGTTTGAATCTATTATCTGTTGGATTTTAATGTTTATAGATATGACTTGAAGCAATGATTTGTTGTCTCTATGTGCATACAACAATGTAGTAATGGATGTGTGGAAGTGTTGTCCCATACACAACATGATTGTTGGGTATTCAAATCAAGAATGACGTTGTTTCCAACCATTGCTTGTTTTTTATTTACATAATCACCACACAACCTTAAATTGAATAGAACAACCAGAAAAATGCTTTGCTTGTTGTATGCTAGTCGTTACAACAAAGATTAGGATCTTTATTTGACATGATTGAAAATTAAGAGTGGAGTGATCATGACGTATACTCTGCATATCTTAGCAACAATGCCACCATAATGAGGATGTAGACCATTACCAAAATCAAGCAGAATTATAGTGACATAATTGAAACCATTAGACAACAATAACTCCTGGCTCTATGGCCATTCACCAATTTACACATCTAGGCTCTTGTGCATCCTCTCCTCTTGATCAACCAAAATCCATTTGTGGGTTTAATTTTAATAAGATATAGATAATGCTAGGGGTGATGGGAAGACCATGTGTCCTCTCCCTTCTCTAAGATTTTCATTTTTCTTTCTCATTTTCATTTTCTTGCATTTACTTTCATAATGTTGCATTGATTTTTATGTTATTTAATCTCCTAATTTGTCAAATTGCACTTGTCTACAAAACCATTCATTTTGTTTAGATCCATTCAGATCAAAATATGATCTTTCTCTAGTGACTGATCTTATATTAGGCATGAATGTGCTTACTTTATACGAGTTGAGTTTATGGTTCCACTACACAATAGAAGAACATTTGTCAAGGTTGAAATCACATGACCATTTAGACCTTCTAAAGGTATCAATGCTTATTTCAAGCTTCTTCTTCTAAAGTATAATTTATAATATGCTATGCACTCATGATTTTATACCAATTAATTTTGTATATATTTATTTTCTAATGTTTACTAATTCATTATATTTTATGTTAATTGGATTCTATGTTGTTTAGAATTATTATCTGGAAAGTTTCTTACTACAAATACTAATTATGGAGACTGTACAAATACTGATTAGTAAACATTAGAAAATACTGATTACTTTCTAATGTTTACTAATTCATTATATTTTATGTTAATTGGATTCTACGTTGTTTAGAATTATTAACTGGAAAGTTTCTTACCGCAAATACTGATTATGGAGACTGTACAATAGAGAATGATGAAAGTGTATCACATATCAATAATCAATATATTGTGCACAATGTTGAAGAATGTTTGGATATGGAAATAGAAGGAGAAGAAGATATCATACAAGGTACATAATTTGTCTTGTTGCCTCTCTTGTTATTTATTTATTTAATTGTCACAGTTTGATAACAATTGTCCTTGTCCTTTCATTTCCCTTTCCTATCTCTCTTCTCTCATATTTCATTTTTCTTTCTCATTTAATTATATATATATATTCTTGCATTTACTTTCATAATGTTGCATCGCATTTTATTTTATTTAAACTTAGTTAGAAGTTGAGTTGCACTTGTCTATTGAATTTAGAAACCATTCATTTTGTTTAGATCCATTTCAGATTAGAATGTGATATCTCTTTGGAGAAAGTTGTTATATTAGGCATGGATATTCCTTCTTTATACGGGTTGACTTTATGATGCCACTCCACAACAGAAGAACATTTACCAAGGTTGAAATCACATGACCATTTGAACCTTCTCAAGGTATATATAATTTTTTCATGCTTATTTTTCTATAGTATAGGATATCATAATCTATGCATTCACAATTTCATACCAATTAATTTGTTTATCTGTTTATTTTAAAGCACCTTGTTTACTGATTCATTGGATTCTATGTTGTTTGGAATTTCTAATTGCAAGTTGTTTACTACAAATACTAATGATGGAGATTGTATGATAGAGAATGATGACAATGTACAATAAATAAGATCAACATATTATGCACAATGTTGAAGAATGTTTGGATATGGAAATGCAACAAGGATGTCACTTTCGTGGAAATGTTCAAAACTTACAATATTATTAATCTACTGATGCCTCTTTCATGAGCACGTTGATGCTCCATCTATGGGACAAGGTATAAACTTATTTAATGAGCATAAAACAAAGGTAGTTATAAGGCTACGCCTTCTTTAACTAACATAATGCAGTTGGTTCTAAGTCTTATCACCTATTCATAATGCACCTAACTAATGTTCAACATATATATACTAAATTTGTTTAGTACTAAGAGTATCTCATCTATATAATTTGATTTTCATCGAGACATAAAAATATTAACAATTACACAAGGAACATCTATTTAGTCGAATACAAGATAAAAATATATTTTTGCGAGGAGACAATAATTAAAGTCTTTATTGCTTATCTGAGTAGTGGAGATGAGGCGACTGGGAACTTGACTTCAATGTTCCACCTAATTGTCTACGTCTGACACTCTTCCTGGCATGCATTCCATCCATCGAGAGGTCACCCCCAAGCTGGGAAATAGTTCATTAGAACCAGGGAAAAGATTAACCAATTCTCTCATCGGAAAAATCTCAACAAGACTTCTGAGCCAAAAGCTCATTTCTTCCCAAGGACTTCTATCCAAAAAAGAATTCATTGACTCTTATATAGATTTTTGTTATGTAATTGATTTGATCCCGGGGGTGAGCCCGAAAAGTCATTGAACCCGCTCGAAACAATCGGGACCAATAGGATCGTTTTTCTGACGTTAGTGCAAGTGAACATGAGCATAATATAAGTGTGTAACATAGAATCATCCACATGAAAATGAAAAATCATTCAAGCACATTAGGGACACGATTTGATTACGGAGTTCACCAGATCTCCTAGCTACGTCTCTAGGCCTACTCCAAAATAGAGTGACCAATCCATTGCAAAGATGCACAAATACATAAGATACATCACAACGAATTCACCTGCAGATTCTTCATCATCTATTCATCTCTACCGCCGCACCATAACTGCCTCTGATGGGTCACATAAGTGCACAAGCTATAAGACCCAATCGAAGACTGCATAAATCAAGCAAGCAAATGCCTGCCTCCTTTGTCTCGAGAAGTTGCCAAACTTGGACATGAAGATATTTTCCCAATGTAGCCAATCACACTCTTTCAACTGACTCTACGAGCCACGAACCTCGAGCGGATCAAAGACTTGCATAATGTTGCAAATCGCACTCTTTCAACTGACTCTATGAGCCATGAACCTCGAGCTACGCCACATGATATTCTGCAGGATAGTCTCAATAGACGACAATATGTTTGCATGACAAGTGCATCAATAAAACCAACATCACACTCTTACCAACCAATCCCTTCACCTTTGTCCTTCGGGATGAGAGTGTAGATGGTTGCTACTTGCCTTCAAATGCAAATTGAAATGTTGCCTCCTCGAACTGACTCTGCTTCTTTGTCTCCTACGCTGGATCACCTTCGGACATGATGGAGCCATGCTTGCTCTCTGAGCTGGAACTACAAGGTTGGAGCCTGTCCATGAGATTCTCCAATGGAGACCCCCAATGGGGCCTCTAAGATGCTTGCTTCCTCTATGGGCTACATCTCTCCAAACTTGAGCTCCCTTCAAATGCACATGACAAGTGCTTAAATAGGAGAAGCTACTCTTGGTGGCATGATACATGTGATTCTCCAAATTGGCATTAGTTACAAATTGGTTTGGCTTTTAAGAACATAAACCAAATATATGGTTCATGCCCACATGCCCATGGGTTTTCACATTTAGTTACTTCCCCATAATGACATTTACAAAATCCAACAATAATCCATTACATAACAAAATCCCTTTTTTTAAATAGCATGTTGGTTTTTCAACCATAAACCAACTTGTTACAACTTCTTTACAAATATGGCATGTTTGTTTCTGGTTACAACCATGCATTGACTTCATAACAACTCAAGGAATAAAATAAATGAGTAATATGTGAGTAATTTTTCCACTCACTTCAAATATTAATCATTTTACAATTTCTCATGAGTAAATGCATGAATGTCCTAAAACTCATTTCAAGCACAAATGCATGCATGCTAGTCATCATGCCACATCATCATGCCATGTCATCATGCCACATCATCATGCCATGTCATCATACCACATCATCATGCCATGTCAGCATGCCACATCAAAATGCCATGTCATCATTCCACATCAGCATGCCACATCATCATGCAATATCAACATGCTATGTCATCATGCCACATCACCATGCCATGTCATCAGAATGCACTTTTTGAATACCACGTGGCAGCTTGAGGGAGTGCCACGTGGCACTTCAGCAAAAAAATTCCCCGTTGGGGCCGAACTTCAAAACGCAATATCCTTTACATCCGGAGTCCGTTTGACACGCCGTTTGCACCCTTGGAATCGTCTTGACGAGCTCTTCGACATGGTACTATTTTTGTTGCAATATGATGATTTTTGAAAATTGGCCTTTTTAGATCCTCTCGGATCAGTAATGATCCATCAGTGATCTCAAAGACATTTTTGTTTTAACTTTAGCTAACTTCCATTAGTTAGCTTAATTTAGCCACAACTAACTTATCTTTAGCTAGCTCTAACCAATTAACAAGTTTTAATTACTTTTTAATATATATAAGGTAATCTTTAACTTAGCTAACATAGCTAATTAACTTTATTCATAGATTTAATTTAGCTAATTAATTAATTAGTCTTTAAGATAAATATTTTATTAAATTTAACATAAATGGGATAACTTTATCTAATATCTTAGCTAACTATCCTAAGATAGTAAATTTTAATTTACTCCACTACTTTATCCTTTTAATCTTCAAGATAATTTATCTTTGATTTTACCTTAGCTAACTGAACTAGTTAGCTTTAACTTTATCAATTTTTGAGTAATTTAGCTTAATATTTAACTTAATTTCAACTAATGGTCATATGCCGTGAACCATTGGTTGTCTATTCATCAGTTGCTATTTATCCATGCATTGGCTACAAGTCATCCATACATTAACTTTGTTTTATATTCAAAATCTTCATGGTTCTTTTCATGAGCACTTATAATTACTTAATGTAATTATTAATGGCCCTTTGTTGCCATAGAATAAAAATACTTAGTTGTGTAATTTATTACTAATTTAATAGGGAACTTAACTTGTTCCAATGTACAAGTTTGATCCTGCCTCCTGTCATCCTTTGCCAAGGCTAAGATAACATCTCATCTAAATTCTTGATTTTTCTTATCGTCATTTAACACTAGATATCCTTTTGCTTTTATTAAGCTCATATTAACTTGTTTTTGTCTTACGACGACTAATGGTTTCTTCGGTGTCCCCTCCTAGGACTAACTTTTAATCATATTTTATGCGAGACTTATAAACTTAAGTGTCGTCTTAGTTTATTTTTATTGTTAAGTTCTTGCGGCACAAATATGACACCTATCATCCACTCATGGCCACTTAACCAATTAACCTCTCCCTCTAGTGCATACCAAACCCCTATCATTTTAGTCGAGTCAAGCCTTCAGTTTCCTAAGTCTACAATTCAGAATACAACTTAAGAATTCATATTCATACTTACAGAGTTTTATCTGTGGATCCTCTGCTTGAGATATTTCCCAAGAGCGGGTACACAATTTCACTTTTGATTACAAATATAGGGGCGCAAAGGAGGGATATTGCATCCCCCCCCTTAAAAATAACACAGTCATTGGTGTTACTACCTTTCAAACATCTATTTTCATTTTTCGTCTTTGTAATTATATTTCACGGCTTTTCTTGGTTTCCTTTGCATCTCTGCTTGCATGTCTTCAAGATTCTTGCTTTTTAAACATGTATTTACACAAGTAATGCAATTTCTTTCGATAATTTCAACACAAACATATGCATATATATAATTATAAAAAATCATAAACTATAGTTTCTTTGCAACAACCTGTTGTTTCCCTTTCATATAAACTCCTTTAGAGTTAATTTCACTCACAAAAAATTGTTTTGTGATCTTCATGTACATGCACTAATGATATTCATACATGATTTGCATATATATCATGATATAAGAAAAAATATTCACAAAATTCTTTTTCATGGCACCTAACCTTGTCATAGAATTTTAACCATATTTATTTTCCATGGTGTCTAAAATATTCATCCATACGCCTTGTGTGGAGATACTTCTCCTAAGCATATTTAGTCATTCTCAACTTACTTTTCTTCATAAATAAATCATATAAATTCTCATAATCTAAGCTATGCACAAGCATACCATAGCATGTATATAATCTAAGTATAACATGTGCATAACATATGCATAACCTACACATACACATGCATAACCTAAACATAACATGTTCATAATATACAACATAAAGCATAATATATGTGTAACATATTCATAAGCAAATCCAGCTCTCGGTGTGCCAGAGCATACCATATTAACATCATATAATACTTATCATCTTAGGTGCTCCAGAGTGTACCGGTTCAACACCATGTAAATATGATCAATCTAGGTGCTCCAGATCATACCAGCTCAACACCAAATAAGTATGATTAATCTAGGTGCTGCAAAGCATACCAAATAAACACATAAATATCATAATTGGTCCAAGTAGATTTGGTGCTCCAGAGCCTACAAACTCAACCCTAAATCTCATCAAGTACTCAACAAATTTGTCCAATACTAGAAGAATATTACCTCTTTGTCTTGGATTTGATCAAAATTTTGGGCTTTTTTTTTCTATCTTTATTACTAATGCATATTATCCACAAGGTTCATTTACTAGCCCTTTGTAGAGTCCTGTAAATAATATCTATTTTATCCTACAATCCTTCCTCGACTAGCCTTGATGGAAAACTGAGCGCTCAAGGACCTACAGATGAACCCTCTAGTTTGTTATGGACCATTACCCCCTGTAATGTCCTTGCCTTGCAACATTTATTGTTGGGAAATGCTCTTATTCCAATTTAGGTTCTCCTTCTTAAACTCATATTTATTACTCAATCCATTTTCTTTATTTTCTTTTTGTTTAGTGTGTAAATATTTCTTGAAAATTCAAAAGCTTTATAATCTCAAGGCATCCCCCATGATAGCTCAAGGTTTCATAACTTGTTTAATAAATTTACATTTCTTGATTTTTATTGTAGGTTTCATAAGTTCATTCGGTTCTTTTTATGGTCTTATTGAAGCTTCCATAGTCCATTACTTGTAATAACCTCAAAGAATCATCAATCATCATGACATATAATCTAAAACTTTGAATAAATGAAAACATCATCAGGGATAATTTAAGGGGCGAAATTTAGCCCATAGGCTATTTTTAGGGGGGTTTCTCGAAAAAAAGATTCATCATTTTGCAATTTATGATGCCCTGTTTCACCCAATTTTGATGGGGTAAACTTTTTTCACCCTAAAAATCGCCAAATTATTATATAAATGATATAAAATCCTTGGAAATTAAAATATTTTTTGAAAAATATCGCCAAACATTTTATAGTTGGTGTTTTAAGAATTTGTAAGATTCACCAACATTTATACACTTTTAAATAAGTATGGTTCCTTAAAATCATCCATGAACATTATATTGTTAATAATACTTGATGTTTCAGATCCTACTATCTCGACATCAACTAAACACATAATCGTCACATTGTTATTCATACTTTGATTTTCTGGAGCCTATTATCTCAATAATTAATTAAACACCTAATCATCATATTGTTATTCAACATAAACATATACTAAATCCTGAGATCCCACAAGATCATAATTAAATCAACATACTAAATCTACAACTTCCTAATGCTCCAGATCTCACCAACTCAACATCAGTTTAATCATATAAATTATAATTAACATTGATTTTCCAGAGCTCACCTGCTCAGTATCAATCTAAGCATATAAATATAGTAATTTTGATGCTCCAGAGTCCTTCGACTCAACATCAAACTATAATAAAGGTAAATAATCATGATGCTCCAGAGTCCTTCTGACTCAACATCATCTATCATATTAAAAACTATACATACTAAATATGTTATTCATCATATTATACCTAATTTAATAACATGATACTTCTCGTATCTTGCAAAAGCATGTATCAATTATTTCAGTAATTTCCTTATTTCCTAACCCATTGCATATGCCATGCCATCATTTAACATTATTTGAAATGTTTCAATAGGATTTCAAATGTATTTTTTCATTCATGCAATTGGCTATCCAACTATCTTTTCGAAAAAAACCTTTTGTTGAATCATAAGAAGTTTACCTCATGTACTGCTTTTCCATTTACCGAATTCGGTGAAGTTTTTGTATCCATGCGCACATGTATGCTTCACTAACAGTTTTCTTGCTAGAAGTTATTCATATCCCACTTTCTTTAGTCAACATAATAGTAAATTTTACTCTTTTGAGTGTGCATAAATCTTTTGATGCAACCAAATGTCAGTATGCAAAATCTCAAAGTACTACATTTTTTACAATCATAGTCATACCTAGTGTTTAGTTACCTATTCTTACCTATTCTTGTAAATGTCATACATTGACTTTGTATCTCCATTATATTGAGCAAAATGCATTCCTAACTTTGTTTATATGTTTGAAAATATATTATAGTTTTAAGGATAACATTAGTTTTATGTCTTTTCCTTAAACATCTTTTGATCCAAAAAAAAACGTATGGCACATTTATCATCACGCTTTTATTCTCATAATTAATTTTTTTTTACTAGGGGAATCGACAACTGGGGACTAGGCTAGTACTCGCGTGCCACGGGGTCCAAGGATCCAATCCCACTACCACTATACCCCTAGGTGCATCCACGAGGCCAAAACCATGGCACGCGAGTAAGTTTGGGAGGGATTTGAACATGATACCTTCCATTTACAACCATTTACAACATTTCAACTTTACCACTTGCTCTGCGCCCCCCCCCCCCCCCCCCCCCCCCACAGGTTTCTCATCACTGACTTTAATTAACATAATTTCTGTCATATGGAAACACATTAACTTCCCATAATGCTTAGCACAATACAACACCTAGGCCTTTTCATTATATCATACATAAATGAAATAATTTCATTTTTTTAAACAAAATTTAGTAATATTAAATCAATCTATTTAGATAAAGATATGGTTATTCAAACACTAGATAATAACACATACAATTCATAATGACATATTAAATCAAATCCTTTAGTTTCATAAAATCATTATTATAAAACCATCATCTATTCATATGACTGACTTTTATATAAAAACATAACACCCTTTTTGTTATCTTTAATCATTAGTTATGGTGTGAATCTCATGTATATACAGTCATACTATATATTACATTACCCTTCTACAAAAATACTTTATACTTTGCACAATCCATTTAATAAACACAATGGATATATTAATTTCCATAACTCTTTGACTCATATAAATGTCATGAAAATTTAAACACTTCCCGTGATAGTCTTCAATATTTTAGGTCATCCTTGGAAATCTTATATATACACATATATGCTTAACCTTCTAAGCATTCAAAATATTTTGGGCATATATCACAATTTTTCATATTGTTCCTACCCCTTTAGGTCGCCCATGATGATCTTACATGTATTACATATATCTATATATCTAGTAACTTTTAAGTCCATCTGATAAACACATGATAATTAAATCGTCACACATATGTGTGTCCACTATGGAGAGGTGAGGGGGTTGTGGGACTCAAACCTGTGTTTCCAAATGTCATATTGAATCCCTTGCTTATATTTAATTTTGGTGTAAGAACGTAGCTGTGAAACTAGCTCATAAATTTAATGGAAAATGGGAAAACCCAAAGATTCATATGGCAGGTTATGAGCTCAATTTACTTGACCCATAAGTCATCTTCCTCATGGGAATTAATTTTCTATCCTTCCCATTCCATTGTGTAATAATCCAACTATAATTCTGAGCTTACTATGCATTCCCAGCTGTAGTAAAACCAAAAATCACAACTTGGAAATAAGTTGTGTTTTGAACTGCAAAAAACACCTAGAAGTTTGTGTGGGCAGTGACATTTCATGGGGAATCCATAGATATAAACCCCAGGGTGAATTTGAGAGTTCCAAGAGTCCCAAAATTCATGGGAGAACCCATTTTTAAAGGCCTGAAAGTTGAAATCTGTGATTGAGAGTTACATGGTAAAAAATTGGGAAAAATTCAAGAGCGGATTGAAGTGGGAGAGGGATCAAAGGTTGGATTCACATAGTGGAACCAGTGAAATCCCAAGTCTCTACTAGTTTAAAATTCGATATCAGTCATGCCTACACACATCAACGCCGAGGGAAGGGACACCTAAGGGATTATGTAACATACCAAATATAATAATATGTAAATAAAATAATAAATTAGATTAAGCACTTAATTAATATATATAGATATGTTAAATGCAACAACGACATGAGAAGAGACATAACTCTTCACTATTACGTACTATGTGTGTGTGTGTGTGTGTCAAGAGACTATGTATTCATATCATCAATTCAATTATAAAAATATATTTATTTATCTAATAAGATAAATATGTAAGGTGTTACCTTACAAGTGGTATCATAGTTTTAGGCTCTCGCTCACACTCGGCGCTGACACTCGTTCCTCAAGGAAATATCTCATTTTGTTGCACTCGTTGTTGTCGTAGCTACCACCCTCCCCTCCTACACACTCCATTCTTATCCCACATTCCTCCACACCTGCACTACCTTATCTCCTCCATTCATACCAATTGCACCATCACTCTTCTCCATTTCCATCATACCCATTCTACACATCCTTCTACCTGTTCATCACTCCCATGTGCCTTCTCCCCAACCCTCCATTCTATCCAACCCTATGCACTTAAACCTGTCCCCCATATTTTGTCATCACTCACTTCCTCACTCCCTCCACCTTCCACCTTTCCTTCACATCTCTCATCCCTTTCACCATCAGTGACCACTCCCTGTATTTCTCTTCCCCCTCGCAACAAATCTCTCCTCCTCTTCATTTCACTTGCCCCACGCTCCCACTCACACTCATATTATCTCCAGCTTCTCCACACCATTCAACTATCATCCACCAGCCTACGCTTCTTCCTCCTTCTAGCTCACACATATCCTCCCATGTCCCACTTTGTTGCCACCTAAACACCACCCCCTGCTTTCTTGCAACTGCCACCCTCCTCTCTGCACAAGCTCTCACGCCATCCCACATCCTACATTCCTTCACGACATCCCTTCTCCACAGGCACAAATTTTATGCTTTCCTTGCTGAGCTCCCCATCTCACATTCCTTCACACGCTCGCTACTCAATCCACCACTTCACCATGCCCTCACGTCCTTCAATCTTCCATCCTTCCATGCGCCCACAACCCTATCCTCATTTTCCTAGCCTCTGCTCCACCATCCACCCCCTTCACTCCATGCTACTCTCATCTCCCTCACTCCATCCACCACATACCCTTTGCATCCCTTCTCTGCTCATCCCAATCCATGCAACCCTTTCAACTTCTCCCCTACGTTTCCAGCGCTCGTCCTCTTCCCACACACATCCCCAACTCCTTCTCACATGTGCATACCTATGTACACCTCCCTCATGCATGTGATTCTCCCACTTCTCGCCCAACCTCCCTTACGTCACCTTCTCCCAGCGCTCTCCCAAGCTCTCCACCCCTCTCCTTTGTGTCCCCTCTCTGTTTTCAATGACACACCCCTATCCATAGGATCCCCTCCTCCCCAACCTGCACACTCTTGCTGGTTCATAAGCCACCTTCATACCACACATACTGCTTTCACCGTTACACTCTTCACTCCACCTTAAACCCTAAATCCCACTATTTTTAAAATGCACTATTTGTTTTAATAATAATAATTATTAAAACATTTCAAAATCTCAAAAAAACTATATATATATAGTTTATAAAAACAACAACAACAACAACAATAATAATAATAATGAAAATGAAAACACTTCAAGAGTTGATTAACAGATGGAAATCTAGGGCATACGAATTGATGGAGAGATGACAGGTTCAGGCTGCATGCTTCCATAAAACGATCTTCATGCTGCCACACTAGATGCCACGTCGTCAATAGGAACAATCTATCGCAAGGAAACAATGTGGGATCCCAAGGGATGGACCATACACCCCTCCCAAATAGAGCACTAGGAAAAATCAACAGATATGAATCCCCAACAAGCTTCAAGCTCCAAAACGGACAAAGGAAAAATAGCAAAAGGAAAACAAATGGAGAATAAATAAGCAACAAGAAATACAGGAAAATGATTACTGAAAGCGAAGGAAATACCTACTTTGCAAATCAAAGAAGAAGGCCTCAGAGCTCACATTCAACACATGAAATACCATGCCCGAATAAGCAAGTTCGTCGGCATCTGTCCCATTGAAAACAACCTAGCATGGTGGATCAATGTTACCTGGAAGGCTTAGGGACACCACGATCTGCATCTTGGGGCCAAATTCTTTTTCACAATTGTATTCCCCAATCTAGAGGACAGAAATAGGATATTTGAAGAAGGACCATATTTCTATAACTTTGCAGGTCCCTTTCTAAAAAATTGGAAAGAAAGCTTCATCTCGGAGAAGGAGGATCTAACCTTCGTCTCGATATGGTTAAGGTTCTAATCTCTCCCCCTTGAATATTGGAATGGGAACATCCTCGAAGCTATGGGTAATAGCATTGGGGAATTTGTGAAAAGAAAAGAACAAACAAAAAGAATGAGATACACTTCATATGCCTGAGTATGTGTTTACAGGGACATCACAAGAGATCTTTCAGAAGGAATCAATCTAAACTGGGAAGATGAAGACTAGTTCCAACCAATAGATTATGAACAAATTCATTTTCATTGTAGATGCTACCATGAACACAAACATCTCTTCAGAGAATTCCCAGAGAACTCCCCAACAAACTCGCAAAAGGGTAATGAAGCAAAGGATGCGAAGGGTTTTACCAAAGTCTCAGGCAGGAAGTGCACGAAAAAAGAGAAACTCCGACCCTGAGGTAAATAAAAAACATCTTTCCTCAAACTCTTTTGAAGTTTTACACTCAGAACAATTGATAGAAAATCCATATTTGAAAGAAATGAACCAACGAAAAAATTCAGGAGAATTCGATAATAAAGATCCAAGGAAGAAGATTCACTGCCATCCAAACCCTCAAGAGAAAGAAATGGACATGGAAATGCTGGAATAAGAAAACTACAACATGGACATGGGATATTTGGATCCCGATCAATTGGAAAAAAAATAGATCAGGACCTAGAAAAAGGAGTCATTCCCTCACAACAAGTGGTTTTACTCAAAGAATCCATTATCAAAACCAGGAAAGAAAAAACCGTTGGGGTTATCCTGGAAAACCCTCAAGCTAAGACACATGAAGTAATAAAAAGAAATAGCATTGAAAAGCATGGAAGAAGAACCAATCAACAAAGAATTAAGGAAATAGGGGAAACATTAGTAGCCTTAGGCCAATTTCCTACCATAGAGGCTGCATTCTCTATACCAATTAAACCCTCTCAATGAAACTCATATCCTGGAATATCATGGGGTGTAATATGCTCTTATAAAAGCGTATATTGAAAAAGAAAATTGTTTCTAAAAAACCCTCTATCATGTTTATTCAAGAAAAAAAATTCTCTGAGATAAACTTTAAAGCAATAGGGGCTATAATTTGGAAAGGTGGTGAAGCAGTAGCAATTAATGCGATAGGAACTAAGGGAGGATTGGGCATCATCTAGAATCTGCTTGAAGTAATTTTTACAAGATTTCTAGTAGCCAAATACACAATTTCTGCGGAATTTCATCTCATAGCAACCATGCTTAAAGGAATTCTCAGAAATGTCTATGGACCATTCTCCACATCCCCAAAGTAATCCTTCTTATATTCCCTCAACATGTTGCATCATTAGGTTTGACAAAAGCACTGGATCATAGGGGGAGACTTCAACTTAATACGCAACCTAAAGGAAAAGAAATGTGGATTTAGTAGCCTAACCACCCACAACGCTTCTTTTGACAAAACAATAGATGACCTATATTTGGTTGGAATCTCCATTGCTAATAGAATATACACTTGGAACAATAACTGAGCAGGAGATATATTCATAGCCTCTCGGCTTGATCGATTCTTGATCTCAGAATATATCCTCATAAGAGGCACTGACATATCCGCTCTTGTTCTATCAGCAACGTGATTAGATCACTGGCCTATCAGTCTTGACTGGAGAAGAATGGGGGAACATCTAAGAAGACCCTTTATATTTAAGAAATTTCGGCTCACCCATCCAAACTTCCAAATAGTCATGCAACAATGGTGGAAAGGCTTCCAACCTCCTGAGGGAACTCCAATTTACAAATTTCAACAAAAAATTAAATACATCAAGGAGAAGGTAAGAAATTGGAACAAAGAGCACTTCAACAACATTCATTTGGAAAAGCAAGATATTGAAGCTCAAATTGAAGACTTACAAAGGATCATTATGAAAGATGGATACACAGAATCTCTCGAGGAGGAAGAAAAGAAACTACAAGAAGATTTGGATGCCATGGAAACCCAAGAAGAAATATCATGGAAATCAAAATCAAGAAATATGTGACTAAAAGAAGTGGAAAGGAACTCTTCTTTATTTTTTTGTGAAACAATTCAACATAGGTAGGCTAATAGGATAGTTTGGATAAAAAGGAAAGATGGAACATAGGCAGAAACCCATAAAGAAATACAACATATCCTGACCAGTCACTTAAAAAATTTAATGGAAGAACCTAATACAAATAGGAACAGAGCTATGGAGGAGATTCTAGAACACATTCTTGCTCTAGTTACTCATGATCAAAATGAACCCCTACTAAGACCCATGGAGCTTGAAAAACTAGAAGAAGTTGTGAAGCAAATGAAAAATGATAAATCCCCCAGACCCGATGGCTTTACTACCAACTTCTTTAATGCCTGCTAGGAAACCATTAAGGAAGAAGTCTTGGAAATTATTGAAGATTCTAGAAGAACAGGGAAAGTTCTGAAGGTATTTAACTCAAACTTTCTCTCTCTGATCCTCAAAGAAAATGGAGCCAACTCTTCAAGTAAATTCAGACCCATCTCTCTTTGTAATGTGATTTTCAAAATTATTACTAAACTTCATTACCAACAGACTCAAGTCTCTACTACCCCCTCTAATATCTCTGGAACACTCAGGCTATGTTGAAGGTAGAAAAATCCTTGATGGAATACTCCTATCCCATGAAATAATCCACTCCCTCAGAACCATAAAAAAACCTGGAATGTTAATCAAACTGGATCTCTCCAAGGATTTTGACAAACTTAACTAGATTTTTCTAAATTATGTTGTTGGCGTTTAGTTTTTGTAACCACTATGTTAAATGGATCCTCAATATAATCTCAACCACATTTTGTTCAATTATAATTAATGTAATCCCTTCTAATACCTTCCATTCTACCAGATGCATAATACAAGGAGACCCCCTATCCCCCTTTCTCTTTATTCTAATGGAAAAAGGTCTAGGGCGTCTTCTTAAAGAAAAAAAACAAACTCTTGAACTAAAGGGTTTCACCTTGCAGCCCCTTATGACTACTCAAACCCACCATCAATTCGTTGATGACATCCTGCTTATGGGCTTCTCTTCGGTACAAGAATCCAAAGATTTCAAAAATAGTTTGCAAACTTTCTTTAAAGCAATCAGACTAGACATAAACAATGATAAATCTCAAATATTTTTCTTCAATACCTGCAAAGTCACCAAGCGGAACATCCTCCGTATTCTTGAATACCTTGAAGGATCCATACCTACCAATTATTTGGGTGCCCCTCTAGATGAATCCATAGTTAAACAAATATCTTGGAAATACCTTCTTGACAAATGCGACAGAAACTCAGTTGCTGGACTTTCAGATATCTCAATCTCCCCAGTTGTCTTATCCTAGTCAAAGCAGTCTTGCAAGATATGCCTATATATCTCTTATTCGTTCTTGCATCCCCCAAATCTATCATAAAAAAAATTCGGGCTATTCAATGCACTTTCCTCTGGGGAGGGACAGATAGTCATAAAAAATGGTCCCTTGTGGACTAGAATACAGTTTGTACACCCAAATCTGCAGGAGGCTTAGGGATAAGAGATCCCGCAACCAGTAATCAAATTTTTAATACTAAAATATGGTGGAAGTATATTATGCACTTCTCAGAACCTTGGGTAATCCTTTGGCATGTCAAGTATGCCTCAAACTGGGATAAAAAAAATCTTATCAGATTCTCTAAAAATCACAAAGGGTCACACATCTGGAGCTCTGGTCAAGCTAATTGGGGCATCATACAACAAAACAAATTTTGGGAAATTCACAATGGAAAATCAATAATTTTTTCCTGCACTCATGGAACCAACAAACCCCCATGATGGAATATTTAAACACCCCATTGCTAAGTGAGAAGCGGAGTTTCATGCACAAAACAGAGGTCAAATATATGTGGATAGAAGACAATACTGAAGAATACTTCAGAAAATGGAAAAATATAGAATGGTGGCAAACCTCGATCCCATAAGAGGATATCCAATATTTTTGGGAAACTCTTCAAACCAGGAAAATTAGAGTTTACAATGGTAATGATAAGATCAAATGGGGATTCTCCCAAACTTGAACTTACAACTTGAAATAAGTTGTGTTTCTACTCAACAATATCTCTAATGAACCCAATGAATGAAAATGGGGGAAAATATGGAAAGTTAACCTCTAACCAAAAGTATCCTCCTTCTTATGGCTTCTATTGTGTATGTGCATACTGACATGGGAATTAAATATGGTAAAAAAATGTTACAGTGGGAATGCATGGTATTACATGTGCAGACAAGAAGGATAAACAATCAATCATATTCTTAATGAATGCAAATTTGTGGATAAAATCTGGAAAAAGAGGAAAACATATTCAAAAGGTATGATAGAGTCCATGGTCAGTGAGACCTCTCCATTGCTAACTGGGCACATAACCCTTACCAAAGTCCAATTCTTAACAAAATTTGGGATCCCTTCCCAGGATTTGTGGTATGGGAAATATGGATTGAAAGAAATAAAATAATCTTTGAAGACAAATATAAAAAGAAGACGATATTTGGAATATCTTGGAAAAACACATTCTGGAAACGATCGAGCTAAATTTCTGGGATAATAATGCTCTAACCCCTAATACCAATGAAACAAAGATTCTCTATTCCTGGGGGATCACCCCCAACCTGGAATACATTAGCAGGACTGTAATGCCCTTTTTTAAATTTTTTACCAAAATGCCCAATTTTCCAAATTTTTCACAATTTTGGCTCTTGACTAGTTTTAGTGTCTTGGTCTCCAAATCATCCCAATTGCTCCCAAATATTTAGATAAGGTGTATGAATGATATAATAACTTAATTATTATTTTTATTGATGTATTATGTCCCTCCAACCACTTCTGCAAGCCTGTACTAAATTCTGAACAAGATAGGGGATTTTAGTGGCAATTTTGGGCTCAAATCCACCCTGGGGTAAGTGGTAGAAATGGCTTCCCAGATGTACAGAAACCCACTCAAATTATTAAATTGAATAAGGGGATGTGTAGAATAAATTATCAGAGACTCATATGCATAACCAATTGACCTCCCATGGCTGTTATAACTTTCAATAAGATATAAAAACTAGTTTTGGACCCTTGGGGAAATGACGTGTAGTTTGCTCCAATTGCTATGAAATTCGACCCAATGGCAACAAATTCTCAGTTACTGAACATGAAACCCATAATATACTTTAATTAAGTTCCATTCATTCATAAATCATCAATATTACAAGAGTTTACAACAACGTAGTGGGGAAAAAACATTGTTTCTTCATTATTGAGCAATAATACATGAGATTTCTAGGCATTTCAACCTGAGAGATTTCTGAAATTAAATAGAATATAATTTACATCAGAATAAAAAATACTGGAGCAAGAGAATCTCCCTCAAAGAGATGAATAGATCACCAAGTGCGCCTCACTCCATAGAGCTGAAATATGGTGAGAAAACTTGAGATGAAAGGAAAAACAAGCTGAACTTGATATGTCCATGAGCTGCTGTAACTTGTACCTGTATACTATGACTCCATTGAAGCTCCTTGAAATACCTGAGTGGCCTCTCCAAACACCAACTAGGACGACAATCTTTCACCCTCAAAATTGGCTAAGGCATGAACTAGTCATCCACTAGCTCTCTCTTTTCACAATAACAATTTTCAGAAATGATCAAATGGGCGTTCTCATAGATTATCCCTGGATTTTATAAACATTATTGGTCTTCTAAGGTTCCAAATATATCCATTAACCAAATCCAAGTCGAATTGGTGTGGCTGCTCATGCTATGCCATGTGGCCTCGCTCCTCACCTTCCCTCTTCTCCCAAATTCGAGTAGGAGCCTCTTGGCTTTCTCCAACTCCAATGAGCGCCCTCTAAGATTCTCTAATCAGGATTGGCATGTCAGATATGTCATATTTCAGCCTTCATATTTGGCTTGTATCATAACTATCATAGAATCTCCATCATTGGTGTCATAGATGTCATAATGTAAGGGGAATCTAGCCAAGTGTCCATGAAACTCCCATTTGGCTCTTCCTCTCCCTATGTAAGTTAAAATTCATCCCAAATTCAACCTATGAAGTATATGGAAAAGTATATTAACCTTATAATCCATCCAAATACATTAGGCTTCCCATATATTCGAGATTGCAAGAGGAGGATGCCATTTAACATAGGAATTCTAGCTTGAGTGGGCCCCATAGTCTCCATGTGTCTCCATTCTCCATAGTCATTTAATTTTTCACTTGAATTCACTTAATTAACACCGCTAAATAAATATTTATTCCTTCTAATGTCTAAACACCATTTATTAGCTCCCTTATTAACTTTCCAATGTTTCCACCCAACCTAGGGAACTAGTAGGGTCGATGGAATTTTCCTGCTATGTAATTATTTGAATGGGGAAATTACAGTCCTCCCGGCCTAATATTGCTTGTCCTCAAGAAATTTCAGATTTGGATGCTGTAAAATATTCTCCTTTTCCCATGTGGCATCTTCACTTGGTAGATCCTTCCATTGCACCAAGTATTCTTTGATTGTTCTGCTCCTCAGTCTTCTCTCCCTTGTCTTCAAAACCTTTTCTAGAATAAGTGAGTTGTCCTTCATCATCCAAAGGAGGGAGTGCATATGAAATGGCAATTTTCTGACCAATAGATTTCTTGAGACAATAAACATGAAATACATTATGACTTTTACTCCCTTCCGGAAGTTCCAACTCATATGCTACTTCTCCAATCTTCCGGATTACCTTGTAGGGCCCATAGTTTCTTGGCTTTAGCTTTTTTGCTCCATTCCTTTTGAGAGATGTTTGCTTGTATGGATGTAACCTAAAATACACTAAATCATCAACCTGAAAGGTCCTTTCCTCTCTATGTTTATCTGCATATTTTTTTTGCTGATTTTGGTCAACCTGCAAATTGTCTTTTAAAAGCTTTAAAATTTCTTGGATTTCTTCCACCCAAACTTTAGATTTTGGAGCTCTACTATCACCAAATATCATATAATCAAATTTAAGTGCATCATAACCATATAATTCTCTTAAAGGAGACATCCCTATTGACATGTGAAAGGTGGTGTTGTAGCAAAACATACCCAAGCGTAGCCATTTTGTCCAAGCTTTTTGATGTTCTCCCACATAGTTTCAGAGGTACCCTTCCACCCATTTATTCACCCTCTCTATTTTTCCATCAGTTTTGGGATGGTATCTTTTACTTGGATTCAACTGAGTTCCCACCAATCTGAAAAGTTCTTGCCAAAAAGAACTCATGAATCTACCCTCTCTATCAATCACAATGCTCTTGGGGAGCCCATGCAATCTAAAGATTTCTTTGAAAAAAAGGTCAGCCACTTGTGCATAAATAAAAGAGGATGTAACAGAAAATAAATGAGCAAACTTATTCAATCTATCCACTACCACATATATGCAATCCTTTCCCAAATATTTGGGCAAACTGGTGATGAAATCCATCGATATACTGTCCCATTTTTTCTCTGGAATGAACAACGGTTGTAATAAACCAGCTGGGTATGTGATTTTTGATTTGTTTTGCTGACATACCTTACATTCATTCACATAATTCTGAACATGTTCCTTCATCCCCTTCTAATAGAACCTTTGCCTTAGTTTCCTATAGGTTTTGAAGATCCTCGGATGGCTTGCTAGTGGGGAGTCATGTGCTTCCTGCAAAACTTTGTACTTAAGCTATGAATCTCGAACCAAATAAATTATTCCCTTATAGTATATCAGCCCATACAAAATTCTGTAGTTATCATCTCCCATGAGTCCATATAATACATCACAAAGAAACTTATCTTTGGCATATTCAACTAGTAGCATGTCTTTCCAAATTTTAGCAATGTCCATGAGAGAAAAAGAAGGTCTTCGAGATAATGCATCTGCTACAATGTTATTCTTTCCTTTCACATACTCAATATCAAAATCATAATATTGGATCTTTCTTACCCACTTTTTTTCCTTTCATTTATATCCTTTTGGGTAAGGAAGTGTCTTAGACTACTGTGGTCAGTTTTCACCATCAACTTGTTTCCTACCAAGTATTGTCACAATTTGGCCAAGGCATGCATGATGACCAACATCTCTTTGACATATATGGAGTAAAGCTTTTCACGAGGCTGAAAATTTCTACTCTCAAAGGATATAGGGTGTTGGCCTTGCTTTAGAACAACCCCTACTTCTCCACCTGAGGCATCACATTCAACAACAAAAGGCTTAGAAAAATCAGGTAATGCAAGTATGGGACAACTACTCATTACCTCTTTAATTTTTTGGAAGGCCTTTTCAGCCTCTTCATTCCACTTGAAACCATCATTCTTAGTCAAATCAGTGAGTGGAGAATTCAACTTGGAGAACCCTTTCAAAAACTTCCTCTAGTATGTACATATTCCCATGAAGCCTCTTAATTCTGTGATGGCCATTCTAAGATATCCCTGATCTTTTCCATGTGAACTTTAACTCCATATTTCCAAATAATGTTCCCAAGATATAATAGTTCTTTCATCCCAAATTCACATTTAGACATCTTAGCATACAAAAAGTGTTCTTGCAAAGTTTTCAACACAATCTCTAGGTGTTGCAAGTGCTCTTCCCAAGTTTTACTGTAAATGAGAATATCGTCAAAGAAGACTAAAACAAAAATTCTAAACTGATTGCAAAAGATTCTATTCGTACATGCTTGAAATGTAGCTAGAGAATTAGTCAACCCAAATGGCATAACAAGAAATTCAAAGTGACCATAATGACATCGAAAAGCAGTCTTTTGCACGTCTTCCTCCTTCATCCAAATCTGGTAATAATCATATCTAAGGTCAATTTTGGGAAAGTAATTAGCTCCAAATAGCTCATCCATGAGCTCATCAATCCTAGGAATAGGTAATCTATTATTGATGGTCTTCTTGTTCAAATCTCTAAAGTCTATACACATCCTCAATGCTCCATCTTTTTTCTTTACCAACACTACTGAAGAAGCATAAGGGCTAGAGATTGGTCTAATGAGTCCCAAATCTAAGAGTTCTTGAATGGTCTTATCAATATCATCTATGAACTTCTTGGGATGTCTATAAGGTGGTATCCAAATGGGTGAAGTACCCTCCTCCAAAACAATGTTATGCTCAACCCCCCTATCAGGTGGTCTACCATGTGGAAGATCTCTAAGAACTTTTTCATATATGTGAAAAAGTGTCTCTATCTCCTTTGGGTGTTTAACAACTCTAATTTTTGGCTTGGTAGAGTGATATTACATTCATCATCCCATTCTATATCACCGTGCCTCAATAAATATCTCATACTATAGCAATTTACTACCTGTTTTGGGTAAGTGTGCTGCCCTCTTATAACCCTTAGTACACCTGTTGAATCTTGAAATTTCATTTCAGGAATTTGATAATTTACTGAATTCTCTCCTATAGAATAAAACCATTGCACTCCCAAGACTACATTAGTATCATCAACATCAACCACATAAAAACTATCAACAAAAGTATAGTTACTTATGGTGACTTGCAGCTTTGGAACCCATGTGTTGCATTGTGTTGTGTTGTGACCTGGAATGGCAACTGTGAATCCATCGAATGGTTCACTTGGTATCTTTATTTTCTCCACCATATCTGCATCAATGAAATTATGTGTATTTCCTCCATCTACCAAAATTGAATCTCTTTGTCCCAATACCACACCCTTGCATCGAATAGTGTGATAGCAAGGAACTGCTGAAAGTACTGCCATTATTGCTTTGTCCAGTGAAGGCTGATTTTCCTCTTGTTTTTATTCTGTAGCTGGTGCCGCATATGCCTCCTCTTGATCTTAAATGTGCCCTTCTTCATCCATACTCCCTTTATACTCATCATTATCAGAAAACACTTCTATGTATTAAGATTTTCCTTTAGCCGCATTTATGCCTCGATGTCCATGGTTGGAATCATGTGAAGCACAATTTTTTCCTTAAACGTTCATCCATGTTTTTTCCTTCTTTATTATTCTTTTCAGATGTATCTCTTTTCCAAAACATATTATCAGGTGCATCCTTTTTCCAAGGCTTTCTTTCAAATCTGAAGTTAGGCTTGGGAGGAAATCTTGTTCTAGGAAGCACATTTTGAAGATCTCTAGTCAAGCTCATTGCATCATTTAAATTAGTAGGCTTGTGGGATTTGACTAAACCTTTTAAGGGCTCTGCCAAAAATTCAGTGAACAGAAATACTAACCTTCCCATGGATACATTAGCCACCTTAACTGATAATCTTTGGAATTCCAACATATACTCAATAGGAGTCCCTACGAGCTTCAATTGTGCTAGTTCTTTGAAAGACAATTCTGGATATTTTTGCTCAAACATTTATAATACCCTGCCAATAAATTCTCCGTATGTTTTAACCTAATCATGACCCAAGGTTTTCAGGCCATGGAACCACCATTCATTGGCATCTCCATCCAATTGCAAAATATCCATTTTTAAAGCATCTTCTTCCACCATTGGATTCAGCTAAAAATACACATCCAATTTTTCCACCCAAGTGTTAGCAGAACTTTGAGATGAACCATCAAAAGTAGGAAGTGGAACTTTACCTATGGCACAATTCAATTCTTTGTCTTGGTATAGATACTTATTGTCCTCCTTCTTTTTGAGTTTGTTTGCCATGGTGAAGTATTGCTCAAATGTTATACTTCTCCTACACTCTTCATTCAATTTAGCCCATTCTTTTGTTATTGTATCAATTTCAAATTGAATGTTAGTCTCTTCTTTGGTAATAAGATATTTGGGTGTAGTAGGTATTGGTGTGCTGTGAAATTCATGGGGTCTGTTATGAGGTCCTGTTTGTGAGAAAATGTGCTCACCCATTGTCTTCTTTTCTGCTGATTGTGAACTACCACTATCTCCTATTATCCCTTTACTTCCCATTTGATTGGCCATTAATTCTAATCCTTTTGCTATCTATTGGGTCATATCTACCATATGTTGGGTCATTTCCTTGGATATTTCTTCAAACAGGGGTTTTATAAGTTTGAGATACTTCATTTTCTCCTTAGTGTAGTCTTCTCCCTCGTGAGCCATAGCTTTAGTCAAAGGTACCTTTCAATTCAGATTCTAAGGGTGGTGGTTTATTGCTTTGAATCCTTGTTAACACCATCAGGTGCCAAGACCATGATCTGATACCATTTTTAATGTCCCTTTTTAAAATTTTTACCAAAATGCCTAATTTTCGATTTTTTTCACAATTTTGGCTCTTGACTAGTTTTAGCGTTTTGGTCTCCAAATCAGCCCAATTGCTCCCAGATATTTAGAAAAAGGTGCATGAATTATATAATAACTTAATTATTATGTGCAGGAATGTATTATGGCCCTCCAATAACTTATGCAAGTCTGTACTAAATTCTGAACAAGATAGAGGATTTTACTCGCAATTTTGGGCTCAAATCCCCCCCAGGGTAAGTGGTAGAAATGGCTTACCAAATGTGCAGAAACCCAATAGAATTATTAAATTGAATCGGGGGATGTGTATAATACATTATCAGAGACTCATATGCATAACTAATCGACCTCCCATGGCTGTTATCACTTCTTTCAATCATATATAAAAACTAGTTTTGTATCCTTGGCGAAATGAGGTGTAGTTTGCTCCAATTGCTATGAAATTCGACCCAATGGCCACAAATTCTCACTTACTGAACATGAAGCCAATAATATACTTTAATTATAGTCCATTCATTCATAAATCATCAATATTTTATACATCCATTTGAATCCATCAAGATTACAAGAGTTTACAACAAGGTAGTGGGGAAATGGCACTGTTTCTTCATTATTGAGCAATAATGCATGAGATTTATTGGTCTTTCGACCTGATATATTTCTGAAATTAAATAGAAGATAATTTACATCAGAATACAAAAAAATGGAGCAATAGAATCTCCCTCAAAGAGATGAATATATCACCAAGTGCGCCTCACTCCATAGAGCTGAAATATGGTGAGAAAACTTGAGATGAAAGGAAGAACAAGATGAAGTTGATATGTCCATGAGATGCTGTATCTAACTTTTATCATAACTGTCATAGAATCTCCATCATTGGTGTCATAGATGTCATAATGTAAGGGGAATCTAGCCAAGTGTCCATGTAACTCCCATTTGACTCTTCCTCTCCCCATGTAAGTTACAATTCATCCCAAATTAAACATATGAAGTATATGGAAAAGTATACTAACCTTTTAATCCATCCAAATACATTAGGCTTCCCATAGATTCGAGATTGCAAGAGGAGGATGCCATTTAACATAGGAATTCTAGCTTGAGTGGGCCCCATAGTCTCCATGTGACTCCATTCTCCATAGTCATTAAATATTTCACTTGAATTCACTTAATTAACTCAAATAAATAAATATTTATTCCTTCTAATCTCTAAACACCATTTATTAGCTCCCTTATTAACTTTCCAATGTTTCCACCCAACCTAGGGAACTAGTAGGATTGATGGAATTTTCCTGCTATGCAATTATTTGAATGGTGACATTACAGTCCTCCCCACCCGATATTGCTTGTCCTCAAGAAATTTCAGATTTGGATGCTGCAAAATATTCTCCTCTTCCCATGTGGCATCTTCACTTGGTATATCTTTCCATTGCACCAAATATTCTTTGATTGTTCTCCTCCTCAATCTTCTCTCCCTTGTCTTCAAAACCTTTTCTGGAATAAGCGAGTTGTCCTTCATCATCCAAAGGAGGGAGTGTATCTGAAATGACAATTTTCTGACCAATAGATTTCTTTAGACAAGAAACATGAAATACATTATGAATTTTACTCCCTTCTAGAAGTTTCAACTCATATGCTACTTCTCCAATCTTCTGGATTACCTTGTAGGGCCCATAGTATCTTGGATTTAGATTTTTTGATCCATTCCTTTTGAGAGATGTTTGCTTGTATGGATGTAACCTCAAATACACTAAATCATCAACCTGAAAGGTCCTTTCCTCTCTATGTTTATCTGCATATTTTTTTTGCTAATTTTGGTCAACCTACAAATTGTCTTTTAAAAGCTTTAAAATTTCTTGGCTTTCTTCCACCCGAACTTTATCTTTTGGAGCTCTACTATCACCAAATATCATATCAACAAATCTAAGTGCATCATAACCATATAATTCTCTTAAAGGAGACATCCCTATTGACATGTGAAAGGTGGTGTTGTAGCAAAACTCACCCAAGCGTAGCCATTTTGTCCAAGCTTTTTGATGTTCTCCCACATAGTTTCGGAGGTATCCTTCCAACCATTTATTCACCCTCTCTGTTTTTCCATAAGTTTTGGGATGGTATCTTGTACTTGGATTCAACTTAGTTCCCACCAATTTGAAAATTTGTTGCCAAAAAGAACTCATGAATCTACCATCTCTATCACTCACAATGCTCTTGTGGAGCCCATGCAATCTGAAGATTTGTTTGAAAAAAAGGTCAGCCATTTGTGCAGAACTAAAAGAGGATGTAACAGCAAATAAATGAGCAATCTTATTCAATCTATCCACTACCACATATGTGCAATCCTTTCCCAAATATTTGGGCAAACCGGTGATAAAATCCATCGATATACTGTCCCATTTTTGCTCTGGAATGAACAATGGTTGTAATAAACCAGCTGGGTATGTGAGTTTTGATTTGTTTTGCTAACATACCTTACATTCATTCACATAATTTTGAACATGTTCCTTCAGCCCTTCCAATAGAACCTTTGCCTTAGTTTCCTATAGGTTTTGAAGATCATCAGATGGCTTGCTAGTGGGGAATCATGTGCTTCCTGCAAAACTTTGTACTTAAGCTATGAATCTCGAACCAAATAAATTATTCCCTTATAGTATATCATCCCATTCAAAATTCTGTAGTTATCATCTCCCATGAGTCCATATAATACATCACAAAGAAACTTATCTTTGGCATATTCAACTAGTAGCATGTCTTTCCAAATTTTAGCAATGTCCATGAGAGAAAAAGAAGGTCTTCAAGATACTGCATCTGCTACAATGTTATTCTTTCCTTTCACATACTCAATATCAAAATCATAATATTGGATCTTTCTTACCCACTTCTTTTGCCTTTCATTTATATCCTTTTGGGTAAGGAAGTGTCTTAGACTATTGTGGTCAGTTTTCACCACAAACTTGTTTCCTACCAAGTGTTGTCACAATTTGGCCAAGCATGCATGATGACAAACATCTCTTTGAAATATATGGAGTAAATATTTTCACGAGGCTGAAACTTTCTGCTCTCAAAGGCTATAGGGTGTTGGCCGTGCTTTAGGACAACCCCTACTCCTCCACTTGAGGCATCACATTCAACAACAAAAGGCTTAGAAAAATCAGGTAATGCAAGTATGGAACAACTACTCATTACCTCTTTAATTTTTTGGAAGGCATTTTCATCCTGTTCATTCCACTTGAAAGCATTCTTCTTAGTCAAATCAGTGAGTGGAGAATTCAACTTGGAGAACCCTTTCACAAACTTCCTGTAGTATGTACATATTCCAATGAAGCCTCTTAATTCTGTGATGTTTTTTGGTGATGGCCATTCTAAGATATCCCTGATCTTTTCCATGTGAAATTTCACTCCATATTTCCCAATAATGTTCCCAAGATATAATAGTTCTTTCATCCCAAATTCACATTTAGACATCTTAGCATACAAAGAATGTTCTTGCAAAGTTTTCAACAGAATCTCTAGGTGTTGCAAGTGCTCTTCCCAAGTTTTACTGTAAATGAGAATATCGTCAAAGAAGACTAAAACAAAACATCTAATCTGCTTGAAAAAGATTCTATTCATACATGCTTGAAATGTAGCTGGAGCATTAGTCAACCCAAATGGCATAACAAGAAATTCAAAGTGGCCATAATGACATCGAAAAGCAGTCTTTTGCACGTCTTCCTCCTTCATCCAAATTTGGTAATAATCAGATCTAAGGTCAATTTGGAAAAGTAATTAGCTCCAAATAGCTCATCCATGAGCTCATCAATCCTAGGAATAGGATATATATTCTTTATGTTCTTCTTGTTCAAAGCTCTAAAGTCTATACACATCCTCAAAGTTCCATCTTTTTTCTTTACCAACACTACTAAAGAAGCATAAGGGCTAGAGATTGGTCTAATGAGTCCCAAATCTAAGAGTTCTTGAATGGTCTTATCAATATCATATCTAAACTTCTTGGGATGTCTATAAGGTTGTATCTAAATGGGTGAAGTACCCTCCTCCAAAACAATTTTATGCTCAACCCCCCTATCAGGTAGTCTACCATGTGGAAGAACTCTAAGAACTTTTTCATATTTTTGAAAAAGTGTCTCTATCTCCTTTGGGTGTTTAACAACTCTAATTTTTGGCTTGGTAGAGGTGATATTACATTCATCAGCCCATTCTATATCACCATGCCTCAATATAGATCTCATACTATTGCAATTTACTACTTGTTTTGGGTAAGTGTGTTTCCCTCTCATAACCCTTTGTACATCTGTTGAATCTTGAAATTTCATTTCAGGAATTTGATAATTTACAGAATGCTCTCCTATAGAATACAACCATTTCACTCCCAAGACTACATTAGTATCAGGAATTTGATAATTTACAGAATGCTATCCTATAGAATACAACCATTGCACTCCCAAGACTACATTAGTATCATCAACATCAACCACATAAAAACTATCAACAAAAGTATAGTTACTTATGGTGACTTGCATCTTTGGAACCCATGTGTTGTGACCTGGAATGACAACTGTGAATCCATCGAATGGTTCACTTGGTATATTTATATTCTCCACCATCTTTGCATCAATGAAATTATGTGTAGCTCCTCCATATACCAAAATTGAATCTCTTTGTCCCAATACCACACCCTTGCATCGAATAGTGTGATAGCAAGGCATTGCTGAAAGTACTGCCATTCTTGCTTTGTCCGGTGAAGGCTGATTTTCCTCTTGTTTTTCTTCTTCAGCTGCTGCCACAAATGCCTCCTTTTGATCTTAAATGTGCCCTTCTTCAGCCATACCCCCTTCATACTCATCATTATCAGAAAATACTTTTATGTATTAAGATTTTCCTTTAGCCGCATTTATGCCTCGATGTCCATGGTTGGAATCATGTGAAGCACAATTTTTTCCTTCAAAGTTCATCCATGTTTTGTCCTTCTTTATTATTCTTTTCAGATGTATCTCTTTTCCAAAACTTCTTATCAGGTGCATCCTTTTTCCAATGCTTTCTTTCAAATCTGAAGTTAGGCTTGGGAGGAAATCTTGTTCTAGGAAGCACATTTTGAAGATCTCTAGTCAAGCTCATTGCATCATTTAAGTTAGTAGGCTTGTGGGATTTGACCAAAACTTTTAAGGGCTCTGCAAAAACTTCAGTGAACATAAATAATAACCTTCCCATAGATACAGTAGGCACCTTAACTGATAATATTTGGAATTCCAACATATACTCAATAGGAGTCCCTACCAGCTTCAATTGTGCTAGTTCTTTGAAAGACAATTCTGGATATTTTTGCTCAAACCTTTATAATACCCTGTCAATAAATTCCCCATATGTTTTAACCTGATCATGACCCAATGTTTTCAGTCCATGGAACCACCATTCATTGGCATCTCCATCCAATTGCAAAATATCCATTTTTAAAGCATCTTCTTCCACCATTGGATTCAGCTGAAAATACACATCCAATTTTTGCACCCAAGTGTTAGCAGAACTTTGAGATGAACCATCAAAAGTAAGAAGTGGCACTTTACCTATGGCACAATTCAATTCTTTGTTTTGGTGTAGATACTTATTGTACTCCTTCATTTTTAGTTTGTTTTCCATGGTGAAGTACTGCTCAAATGTTATACTTCTCCTACACTCTTCATTCAATTTATCCCATTCTTTTGTTATTGTATCAATTTCAAATTGAATGTTAGTCTCTTATTTGGGAATAATATATTTAGGTGCAGTAGGCCTTGGTGTGCTATGAAATTCATGGGGTCTGTTATGAGGTCCTGTTCGTGAGAAAATGTGCTCACCCATTGTCTTCTTTTCTGTTGATTGTGAACTACCACTATCTCCTATTATCCCTTTACTTCCCATTTGTCTGGCCATCAATTCGAATCCTTTTACTATCTATTGGGTCATATCTACCATATGTTGGGTCATTTCCTTGGATATTTCTTCAAACAGGGGTTTTATAAGTTTGAGATACTTCATTTTCTACCTAGTGTAGTCTTCTCCCTCGTGAGCCATAGCTTTAGTCAAAGGTACCTTTCAATTCAAATTCTAAGGGTGGTGGTTCATTGATTTGAATCCTTTTTAACACCATCAGGTTCCAAGACCATGATATGATACCATTCGTAATGTATCTTTTTTAATTTTGTACCAAAATGCCCAATTTTCCATTTTTTTCACAATTTTGGCTCTTGACTAGTTTTAGTGTTTTGGTCTCCAAATCAGCCCAATTGCTCCCAGATATTTAGAGAAGGTGTATGAATGATATAATAACTTAATTATTATTTGCAGGGATGTATTATGGCCCTCCAATAACTTATGCAAGTCTGTACTAAATTATGAACAAGATAGAGGATTTTACTCGCAATTTTGGGCTCAAATCCCCCCTAGGGTAAGTGGTAGAAATGGCTTCCCAAATGTGTAGAAAACCACTAGAATTATTAAATTGAATCAAGGGATGTGTATAATAAATTATCAGAGACTCATATGTATAACCAATCGACCTCCCATGGATTTTATCACTTCTTTCAATCATATATAAAAACTAGTTTTGTAACCTTGGGGAAATGAGGTGTAGTTTGCTCCAATTGCTATGAAATTCGACCCAATGGCCACAAATTATCACTTACTGAAAATTAAGCCCATAGTATAATTTAATTATATTCCATTCATTCATAAATCATCAATATTTTATACATCCATTTGAATCCATCAAGATTACAAGAGTTTACAACAAGGTAGTGGGGAAATGGCACTGTTTCTTCATTATTGAACAATAATACATGAGATTTATTGGCCTTTAGACCTGATATATTTCTGAAATTAAAGAGAATAAAATTTACATCATAATACAAAATATTGGAGCAATAGAATCTCCCTCAAAGAGATGAATATCTCACCAAGTGCGCCTCACTCCATAGAGCTGAAATATGGTGAGAAAACTTGAGATGAAAGGAAGAACAAGATGAAGTTGATATGTCCATGAGATGATTTAGCTTGCACCTATAAATTATTAATCCATTGAATCTCCTCTAAATACCTGAGTGGCCTCTCCAAACACTAACTAGGATGGGAATCTTTCACCCTTGAAATTGGATAAGGCATGAACTAGTCATCCACTAGCTCTCTCTCTTCACAATAACAATTTTCACAAATGATCAAAACGGCCTTCTCATGGATGATCCCTGAATTTTATAAAAATTATTGGTATTATAAGGTTCCAAATCCATCCATAAACGAAATCCAAGTCGAATTGGTGTGCCTGCTCATGCTATGCCATGTGGCCTCTCTCTTCACCTTCCCTCTTCTCCCAAATTCGAGTAGGAGCCTTTTGGCCTTCTCCAAATCCCATGAGAGCCCTATAATATGCTCTATTCAGGCCTGACATGTCAGATGTCATAATTTAGATCTAACTTGTATCATAACTGTCATAGAATCTCTATCATTGGTGTCATAGATGTCATAAATGTAAAGAGAATCTAGCCAAGTGTCCATGAAACTCCTATTTGGCTCTTCCTCTCCCCATGTAAGTTACGATTCATCCCAAATTAGACCTATGAAGTATATGGACAAGTATATTAACCTTATAATCCATCCAAAAACATTAGGCTTCCCATAGATTTGAGATTGCACATTAGAGAGAATTTGAGGTCAAAAATGGGCCTCAAAAGGACCAAAATGTACTATAAAAATCAACCAATTACATTCTAGTAGATGACATCATCCCC
>LPNX011183000.1:1010682-1088346 GCA_001517045.1 Pseudotsuga menziesii
GGAGGATGTCATTTAACATAGGATTTTTAGCTTGAGTGGGCCCCATAGTCTCCATAGACATTTTCTTTTTCACTTGCATTCATTTAATTAACTCCATTAAATAAATATTTATTCCTTCTAATGTCTAAACACCATTTATTATCTCCCTTATTAACTTTCCAATGTTTCCACCCAACTTAGGGAACTAGTAGGATTGATGGGATTTTCCTACTATGCAATTATTTGAATGGGGATGTTACAAGGACCAAATTGATCATCTTCAAAAAAAAATCCTCGAACCACTGGTCGTTGCCCCTACCAAGAACTTTCAAACTGAACTTTGATATTTCCTCTAAGGATAATCCAAGACGAACAGGATTTGGAGGGGCGATTAGAAATATACGAGGCCAAATCCAAGGAATCTTCGCGGGCTCCCTTTGCTACTCCACCAACAATACTGCTGATATGGAATTATTGTGGGTATAACATGGGATATCAACCAAAACTAGACTCCCCTCATATCAGAAGGAGACTCCCTCCTGATTATCAACATGGTGAATAAAATTCAAAAGGGTTCAAAAATAAGCAAAGTAGCAAGCAATTGGAGAACAGAAAGAAGACTTGGCACTTTGGAATCAATATTCTTAGCTAATCTGACTATAATTTTCCAATATGTAAGGAAGGATAAAAAATTTCAAGCTCCATCACCAATTATGGAGTTACAAATGAAGGAGCTATCCAATAGATAAAGTTGGAAGAAACGCTTGACCCAAAATGTAGAGAAAGATGGAAAAAGATTGTCGCTTAAGATCTCGTGGCCTCAGATGCAGGTGAGTATGAAAAAGGGCACAGATGTTAGGATGGGAGAATGGCATGTGCTAGGACAAATGGAAACCCTCCCCCCAGAAAAGTTTCAGATTAACCTGTTTTAACACCACTACTCGTCTGACCTCAGTATGCCCCCATGACATGCAAATGTGGAACCATACTATTCTGAAAGGAAGCACATGGATTTGGTACTTTGGGGATGGATGTATCAAGTCCAACATGTACAAAATCACATGGAGCAGATACACTAATGATAATGACGAGTGCGCGAAGGATTTTTATAATAAATCTACCAAGTAGGGTAAGCTCACATCAAAACATAATTCAATTCAAAATGGATGCAAGATCGCTCGAGAAACACACAACAAGATTGCGCAGGGGAAACTACAACATTAAAGCATTATTCCGAGCCCTTCCCCCTCCTATTCGAAACAGATCCAGGCTCACACCAGGACACTCAGCATGTCGATGCATCAGACAGGGATTGATAACATTGAATCATATGCGATCTCTCGCACCGAGACCCCCTAACACATCTGCTTTGTCATTGATTCCATGCAGAACAAAATGTTTGGTGAGTTTAGACTCAAACTTGGACCCGATGTTGTCGTCAACAATTACTAGAGAATTAAGTTCTTACTGTCCAAGGCTATGCGTGAAAGGGAAATTTTTGGTGATATGGTAAAACTCACGGTAAGTTTGTTAAAAGAAGATGCTGAAAGTAACCTTGGCCACATGAAAGATATCATCCGCCTCTCTAAACCACCCTTTCAGTGACAACAGGGAAGCAAAGGCCTGGATCAGGATTCCAAGGAGGGAGAAACTAGTAAATCTCATGAAGATGAAGTAGAATCTGCTATGAGAGACTAACTACTTTCTCTCTTCTCTACTTAAGCTTATGGTGTTGTTAACTCTCTAAACGTCTTCTTCTTTTTATATTTTATAGTTTGCTAAGCCACCTCTATATAAAGGTAGTGCTGTTGAAACCATGGTCAGATTTTCAATTTGGCTTATGTTTTGTTTTTGTCATTTTTTTATTATCTATGTTTATAGTCTGACGCTAGATCTTGGGCAGACCCAGAAATACTATGGATTTGTAGTAGTGTTTTATATTTGTTGATAATAGAAAAATCTCCTTCTTACTGATAATAATAATAATAATATTAATTAATTAATTAATAATTATTATTATTCAAAAAACAAATTTCAAATTCTCAAGACTCTGAACATAGAAATGTCATCATCATGGGATCATTTTTTTTAAGAAATCGAGAAAGTAAACAACAAGTGGGAAAAATATGAAGAAGACTTTAAAATTTTGAAGGAAAATTAAAAAAAAATATTTGAAGCAAGAATGTGAAATGGAAAACGAAAATGAAAATACAGAAGAAATCAACCAAGAAGAAATGAGTGACACAATTGGAATCAAGGATGAACTCGTAGTAAGATTATAACCCAAAGAATGTATTGTTCAAACTGAGCCAAAGTTGAGAGAAGACGACGAAGAAGCCTATGAAGAAGAAGCGACTATGACATCTCACTTCTCAAGAGAGGGAAAACATGAAACTGCTATGGAACCTACGATAGAAGAAGTGGCTACGCCCCCAAAATTTCCAAATAAGGAAGAGCTAGAAACTGATTTTGCACTCACGACAAAAGAAGATGGAATCAAAGAAGAACTTGTAGCAAGATAATACCCCAAATAATTTATTGCTCAAACCGAGAGAATGCTGAGAGAAAATGATGAAGAAGCCTATGAAGAAGAAGCGGCTACGACATCTCACTTCTCAAGCGAGGGAAAGAATGAGACAACTATGGCACCTACGATAGAAGAAGTTACACCCCCTGATTCTCCAAATGAGGAAGAGCTAGAAAATAATTTTGCACTCACGACGGAAGAAGATGGAATCAAGGAAGAATTTGTAGCAAGATTAGAGCCCAAAGAATTTATTGCTCAAACCAAGCCATGATTGAGAGAAAATGATGAAGAATCTTATGAAAAAGTGTTTACGGTCTCCAAAGTCTCAAGTGAGGGAAATATGGAAATTGCATTTGTACACACAACAAAAGAAGCAGTTGTGACTCCTAAGTTCCTAAGTAAAGAGGGACAAGGTACGACTGACAACTCCTAAATATTCAAGTAGGGAAGAGTCCAAAGTCGCTACCTCAACTAGAAAGGAAGGGAGGCCACGACGACCTCCTCCTTATATTCCTCCTCACAAAAGATTTAGGCCACCAGACTCCGGGATGGATAAAAAAAGACACCCCAACTACAAACCTCAAAATATGATACTCAGTAAAAAATATGTACGTCTACCAAAATTTTGTTGCGGCTGCTTACAAGGCAGGGAAGTAAGTAAGGCATATTAATACGCCAGCTGAAAAATCTATAAAATTGTCTAGTGAAACTCCATAACAAGGACTTGTTAAGGAAGACGATAACAAAGACGATGAAACAAAAGAGGTAGAAGACATGGATATGAAAGATCAAGATGATATTGACAATCACACTATCAATATCAATTGTAAAGAAAATGATGATGATGTAGATTGTAATAATGAAACACAAAATATGGTTAAAAATGAAGTCTTTATTAACAACAATTATATAAGAATTGAAGTCGTAGAAGAATGCAATGATGAAAATAAAAGCATATAGGATGACCTTAATCAGGATAACGTAAAAGAATGAAGCCCAGAAGATGTTGTGACAAAAGAAGAGATGAACATTCTACCAATGGTCGTAACTCAAGATGTTTTAGAATCTCAAGATAAAAATGATGAAAATAAAAGCATCCAGGATTACCTTAATCAGGATAACATAGAAGAACGAAACCCAGAAAATGTTGCGAAAAATGAAGATATGAACATTCTACCAGTGGTTGTAACTCAAGATGTTCTAGAATTGCAACATCAAAAGGTTCCCTGGGAACAACTAAAGGCAAGCTCACGAGATAAGGAAGTAAGTACATTATTAGTAGTTGTTGCTACATATAAGAAAACCATATCAAAGCATGTAGAGATATCAGAAATCTACATTGAATTAGAAGAACAAAAGAACACCATCAGATTAGAATCACAGAAGAATACACCATATAGTTGTTATTCGTGTATCTATATAATCATATTCATTAAAACATTTGAATGGAAATGTGACCAATTATTTCAAGAACTGCTAAACCGTGGCACCATTATTCGTGGTAAAAATTCCAATTGCAGCATGCTAATAGAAGATCCATGGACAAATATTTTCAGAGCAGGATGACTTGTAACATCCCAAATAGAATAATATGTAAACAAAATAATAAATTAGATTAAGCACTTAATTAATAAATATTGTATATGCTAAATGCAACAACGACATGAGAAGAGATGTAACTCTTCACTATTATGTACTATATATATGCCGAGAGACTATGTATTCATATAATGAATTCAATTATAAAAATATATTTATTTATCTAATTAGATAAATATGTAAGGTGTCACCTTACGAACTGTGTAGCAAAGAAGGGGACCTTAATCAAGTTGAGATTGGAGGTGATGGGGGTTCTTGGGATGTCTGAATCCAAGATGAGATGCATGTAGCTCTATGGTTGAGATGATTGGTTTAGCAAACTCTTACCCTGCCTCCCTACTTACTTGATATACCTAGTTGTGTGCTAGCTTAGCATGGACAATTGTCCTTATGGTTGTGAGTGAGCCTAAGTAGATCCTCCTTGGTGGATACATAGCACCAGCTGGAGGGTGGTCTCTGATTGTTGAAAGAATATAGGTTGGACATAGACCTATGGTTGGGTGGAATGTTGCAGCCACATAGCCAATAACTTATAAAACTTCAATTAAATATAAGTGTTTACTGTTGTTTATGTTCAATCGAAATTTCTATGTTATGGATATTAATTTATTTGCGTGGAATTGAATGAAATGGTCCAGTTTGAATCATTCGTTTGGATGCTTGTACCAAGAGCCCCGAAATTTGTTTGGATAACATGCCAATGAGTCTATCCTTGTGCATGATTTTATTGTTTTGCATGTGATGAACATGCTAATATATGCATGTTGTGTGTGTTAAATGAATTTATTTTTTGCTGAATATTTTATTATTTCATTTGCAAACACATTTCAGTGTTTATGAATTTCGTAATAATCGCTCATGTTCCCTCTGAGGGTTGGATTGATGGGAGGGAACATGAAAAAGTGGTATCCAAGCAAGAAAAATTATCAGAGTGTCGTTCTAAGAAGTTCCCCGTTGTCTCTAAAGGCCACCAAGGTGACCAATTAGGACATGACATATAGGTGAAGGAGAATCATTGGTAGCCAAGATTGCATTAGACATCAATACATTTTGGCATAAGTGGTATGCGAACCTCAAACTCACATACCTCTTATTGACATTTAGTAGAAGACTTGAGGTGTATGCCTAACTTTCTAGTTAGGAAAGAAACACAAAACACCATTTGAAGAAAGAAAATGTTAGAGAATAACCAAAGTCTTTCAACTAGTTAATGCAAGTATTTGTGGACCAATGAACATCACATCAATCACCAATAACATGTACTTCCTTCTATTTGTTGATGACCATAATAGGATTATGCCAATGTACTTTTTAAAATTAAGATCCAAAGTGTTAATGAATTTTAAAATCTGAATGAATCTAGTTGTCCTATAACCACTCTTAGGTTTAATAGTGGTGTAGAACTTTTCTCCAAAAACTCAAAACGTTTTGTTCTAAACATGGGATAAAAATATAGTACCATAGTTTTGAATTAAATAATTAAAACAAATTTTTGTATTATATAGTTTTGAAATTAAAATCTTCCAATCGTGGAATAATAATTAAATTTATTATACAAAAGCATTAAAAAGTATAAATTTAATTTATAATTTTCCTTCCGATACCTTTAAATATATTCTCTAAATCAACCAAAATAAGTATATTTACGCCGAAGGCGTTTTCCCTATGGAGACGGAGTCTCAAAATATTCCTCGTCTCCCCGATCATTCACATTCCGACTCATGTCGCATGGTGATTGGCGAGTTAAAATTTCCGGTTAGTATATCCTGTGATCCAGCAAAGATGGAAGAAGGCGAAAAGGAGTTAAAATGCCCAAGATTTATTCTATACCATGGCATGTCCAATTGAACTATGTTTTGAGAACACTCAGGCTTTATTATGTCTGCTCGTATTCTTTTTGCTTAACTTCTTCATATTTTGGCCTCTAAATTGGTAGGAATTGCAGGAAGAAGAAAAAGAACCGGAGAGAAAATGCAGGCTATTGTAGGAAGAACACCCATGGTTAAAATTTCTATTGCAAAGTAACTATTTAACAATATTTTGGTAGGTACGACAAACCCATGGTTAAAATTTCTGGTTATTATATCCTGTGATCCGGAAAACAATATTTTGGTAGGTACAACAAGCCCATGGTTAAAATTTCCAGTTATTATATCCCGTGATCCGACAAAAAATATTTTGGTCGGTACATCAAGCCCATGGTTAAAATTTTTGGTTATTATATCCCCTGATCCGACATGGACCGAACAAGGCAGCATGGAGTTGGTCGGTTAAATATAAGGAGCACTTTCTAGATTATCTCGAGTTTCCACCGCCTTCAGGCAGGAAAAGTTTTAGGCTCAAAATTCGTTACAGTTTTTGCCACTTTGCCTCATTTCCATTTCCAGGATCTACTTGAGAAATTAAGTAAACATCCACAGGATTTAACTATAACATTGTAAGAATTTCCACTTCGGGGGCTATTTTTGTCCCAACCCGAGCTCTCTTGGTATCACCGACTTTCTGGGTCGTTTCGATCTGTTGCATGGGCTTGTTTAAAGTTATGAAGATTCAGAGATGTGGCGACATCAACGTGGATCTAGACCTGATAAGTACGGAAAAACAACATCTGCTATTTTTGGCTTTCATCGATCCATATCGATGCCTTTACCATGGTCCACCTTTACATAGAGCCATTTACAGGTGATTATTCATTGACAGTTTATCCATTCTATGATATATGCTGCTTCATATTCAGTCATGGTGAAATTGGGAACACCATCAGTTTTGGTCTTCTCCTCCCATTAACGTTTTCGTCAATGCTCTCGAGTCTCGGGTTTGAAGTCTATGGGAGAGTTTTTATTATGATACTCGTGTAAGCAACTATGAGTTCAGGGATGGTGAGGGATACCTTCATGGATCCAAATAATAATAACAAAAACAATAGTAATGATGAATACTCCCACCTTCAATAGGTCTTCAATAGCCTGCAAAAATTCTTCCTTTAGAGTTTAGCCATTGGTGTTACGATATTGCAAAAATTTCTACCGTTAAAGTTTTTCCATTAGGGTTACAAAACTGTACAAATTAATTTGCAGGTGTTTTGCCATGGTTACACCGAACCTCAGTCACTTTGCACACCCTTGGTTAAAATTTCCTGTTAATTTTTTTGTTACAGAGTATTTATTTAAGAATACTCGATAGGTACAACACGTCCATGGTTAAAATTTGAAACTGGTACCCAATTTAAACAAGCACAAAATAACTTTTGTCCAACGTTTAATATTCCAACAAAAGGATTAAATTCACATTTCCATATCAAAACAAATAAAATAAAAAAATTAAACTTAGATTTTTGAAATTGTTATTGCGGAAGTGTTGTTATTGCTATGAAAATTTCCATACAAAATTAAATAAAATACAAATTTTTTTAATAAACTTACATTTTAGAAATTCTTATTACGGAAGTGTTGTTATCACAGTGAATCCCATTCCACTCCATCAAAAGGCAAGGGTCAGATATCCAAGCTGTTATATTAAATGTGTTTTTGATAGCGTAAAGAGCTTCAGCTGTATATTAAGAAGAAAACATATCCCATAAGAAATATGGGCCCAAATTTAGGTGTGTGCTATAACGAGGAAAAAAAATCATCGCATCTTTCTATAGGTGCATAAATAGATCTTTGCAATTTCTTGTGTAGCTTTATCATGTTGAACAAAAGCCCTCCGCGTTCAAGTCTCCACTTCAATTTTTTTTGGTAAATAAAAAATGTCTTTACATTCCCAATTATTTAGAGAGATTTGCATGCAGCAATGAAATTATCCATCGACTCTTATATATGCCATACTTATTTGAACAGACTAAACCATATCACAGCCCATGATATAAATGTAATCCATAAATTACACCCTGATTAAAAAACAAATGGACCATCCATCATAACCTACATGCTCTTCAAGAAGCTCTATGTTTCGATTTTGTTGATAACCTCTTTGGTTATATTATTTTAATTCTCAAAATTTGTTTGCTCAATTGTGGGAATTTTGAGCCTAAAACTTTGCCTTCCTAAAGGTGGTGGAAACGCACTTCTGGTTGTATAAATTAACCAACGAAGGCAACAACAAACTCTCTGTCAGTGGCAAAAAGAATCATACAATTAAGCTCTGAGTTCCACCCAACAATCCCCATGTACAAAAAGTAATAATTTGGGTAGCCAATTGGAGGTATAACTGAATGGATTGTTTAGGAACTCGCATTTAAGCAAATGAAGGTGCATATTTCCCTCGAGGGTTAAATTTTTTTTTAAGGTTCGTCGATTTTTATTTTTGTTCTGGACCAATTTCGAAGCCGCGACCTTCTTGGAGATGATAATACATTGTATTGTTTTATAAGATAATACAAAATTGTTGTTCTAGAACTCCACTTCCACAATGCACATAATTTTCCTTCTGCAATTCCTCAATTTAATAAATTGTCCTTCTGCAATCGCATGGACTTTTCATTTTGCAACTCCACTTCCGCAATGCGGATAGGAAAACTATTAAAGTCTATGGATCTTCCCGCAACCCGCAATCCACATTGCGGAAGGAAAAGTCCATGCAATTTTGCGGAACTGGAGTTGCGGAAGGACAATTTATTAAATTGTGGATCCCGTTTTAAATAGATGTATACTAATTAATAATTAAAAACAAGTAATATTATAATACAAATACAATTTCAAATAAAAAAAACTAAAAAAAAAGACAATCAACTTTAAGGAAAAGTCCAGTTTATATTCCAACTTTAAGGATGCAAATTTGTGATCTACACATATTAGTTTATATTCCAATATTTTCAATGTGCATAAGGCTTGTGGCTTTGATCTGTTGCAACTTGCAGCTTTCAATGTGCAAGTGTTTTTTTTGTTTCTATTTTTGTGGATGAAGTCGTTGCTCTTTCTCTCTTAAAATAAAATCTCTGTCTTTGAAAATAAAATTGATTTAGTTGTAACTTCATAACATTATTCTGCTTTCAGCTTTCTGCTTTGGAATACGAAAACCGGAAAGGTAAATTGATAATCAATTATCAATTTAGCTTTATGCTTTCTGATTTCCGCATTGGAAAGCCGAAAGCGAAAATGTAAAATGATAATCAATTTATCAATTTATTATATATTAATATTTATAAATTTTCAATATAATACTCTATTAATACATAACATTTTTTAATTAAAAAAATAAAAATAAAATACTAATAATATTATTATGTGGGAGCTTCCTAACCTCTAACGAGATATAATATTAAGATTTGGAAGCCCCCAACCTAAATTTACCTCAACTTTGAGCTTTTAATTTATTTGTTTTTAAATTTTCAAGCAAAAAATCCCCTAATTTATTTTAGGGGCAAAGAGTTAAGTTACATAATTTGTTGATATATTTTATATTTAAATTATTAAAATATAATTATAATTTGTTACTATATTTTATATTTAAATTATTAACATATATTTATAAATATTAAGAATATAAAATATTAAATGAATTTTTTTTATATTATTATAATATATTTTACCATTACTCTTTCTCAAACAATTATATTCTTAACTTGCTTGTGAATAAATAAAAAAGAGATTACATGTTACTTTAAAAAAATAACAAGTTTAAATATCTTAAACTTAAAAAAAATGTCACAAATCCACCAAACAAACTTTAAAAAAAAATAGTTTCTCATATGCATAATAATGTAGATTTATCGCTTATTTAGTATTGAATGAATTTATGAAAAAAATCTCTATAGTTATGTTTCTCTGAATAGATTTTCTAAATTTTATAGTTTTTACACTATTTAATTGCGGACACTAAATATTTATGGTCTTCTACAATCTAACACCTTCCCGATTTTCAAAATCTCACACCTTCTCGATTTTCGATTTCCGGTTCGGATTGCGGAAGTCCGCTCCTCCACTTACGAAACAGGGTTCCCGCACTTTCACGCTTTTACGGTTTCGGATTTCTGGTTGGGGATGCGGAAGTGGGCTTTTGGAATTTTGAAACTTGCAATTCTTCACTATCCCGGGTTCTGCACTGCGCTCTTAATTTACACACTCTCCATTGATATTATATTAATATTATTTTAGTCATCTAAATAATATTGGTTTGTATTTTAATATTAATTAAGAGTCATGTAAATAATATTATTAATACAAACATACAGTTATAATCACATATTTGTATTTTAAAATAGTGGTTATGATTATAATCATATATGATTTTGAAGGTTATATTTTAGTTACTCCATTTCATATGAGAAGTTAGTGGTTAAAATAAGCACCTAACTTTTAAATATTTTTTAAATAATCATAAAAAGTAAAATGTTAATTTTTATATAAATTTAAATTATTTATAATTTCATTAACTCTCAAATCCAATTTAAGAGGTTTTTAATTTCATTAACTCTCAAATCCAATTTAAAAGGTTTCTAACTCATTGTCCCACAATATTTACATTAAAATTCACTTGAAATGTTATTATTAAAAACAAATACTATTAATTAAAAAAAAATCAATATATCTTAATGAGAAACATGTCTTCTGCACTTTCACACCTTTTTTGTTTTCATATTCCAGGTTAGTATTGCGGAAGTAGGCTCCTCCACTTACAAAATAGGGTTCCCGCACTTTCACGCTTTGTTGGTTTCGGATTTCCGGTTTGGGATGCAAAAGTCGGCTTCCGAGGGAGGGGGGGGAGAGAGAGAGACAGGAAAAGGGAGGAGGAGGGAGAGAGTGGGCAGAGAGGGAGGCAAAGAGTTGGGGGAGAGAAGCGGGGAGGGAGGCAGAGAGATCAAGGGAGAGGGGGAGAGAGAGGGGCGAGAAGAGAGCGGGGGGAGAGAGATACGTTGATCCTCTGATTGGGGATGTCATTAATGTATTTAGTCATCGATGTCTTGAAATAAAACCTCAGTTGTAAATCGGATCAGTAGTACCCACAAAAGTATTATTAAAATGTAATTTCCAATCCCGCAAGATAAGTCAAAAAAATTTAGTAACGAAAAGACTCAATATTTTTACCCTCTCAAACGTTCCTTTACACCTCTTGGTGCAAATGCTAGTATTATTATTATTAATATATTTCTGAAATACTTTTGTTTATGAATTTAAGTTTTATTTTATTTTATTGTTAAGTTTATGATGTGTATTCTTTTCAATGTCACGATTTTTCATTAAAGTTTAAGTTTCCCATAAAAGAAAGTTAGATTCATTGTCCCGACTGAACTTCCGATGTTCCGGTACACCTGGTTTGATTGTAGGTTTTTGATCGTGACTTGTGTGCCACGTTTCTTGGTTGCCCGCGGGCCGCACATGTGTTGTTGGAACGCTCACTATATATATATCCGACCACAGATATTAAATTATCAATTTATTTTATCCATTTTGTGTTGGGTTCGTTTGCTGGAGAAGACGGACATAGATTTTATATTATTATTTGAGGATAATGTGAATTAAGGTTCGTTGAGGATAATGTGTTTTATTTGTGTAAGGTAAGCTTTTGAAAGAATGACGTGTAACTTTCCTTTTCATCTACCAACTTCCATTACTATCGTATGTGTAACGTGGGGGGCTTTCTAGATGGGCGATAAACATAGACTTTTAACCTTCTCTTCTTTTCATTTAAATGGTCACATCTCACCAATACCGCCATTGTTTTGATTCTATTACTTAGGTTTAACCGACAGGTTGTTATATTGATAGGTACATGAAAAGTAAACCACAAATTTGATAGCTAGCAAACCACTGTAACTCCACATGGTCTAAAAATGGTTTACATGTGGATCAAGGGATATGACACGCGTAAATGATATTGAAATAATTTATGATCCTTGTCTTTATCCAAAATAAACTATAATTTAACTTCTCTTTTTTAATTATGAATTGATGTTTTTTTTATGGAGTTAGCTTTCCACCCGACTCGGTGCATCGATCGGACAACCAGCAATGCGTGATGTGAAAGCTCACGCGAGCCAGGTCGTTCGATCGATGCAAATGGTCAAGTGAAAAGGTAACTCCTTTTTTTATTACGGAACAATTTGTTATACTCTAAAGTGGGATTATGATGAAAATATCTATAAATCTATTTGCAAGAGGATTTATTAATTAATAAAAATGCACTCTAAACTCTTTTCCAAGGGAAAAAAGTAAAAATCTTTTAGCAAATACTTTAAAATCACGTACTTCAATTGAAACTTCAAATATGCCATCTAGTCCTTTTCATTATTAATTTCTTACTGCGAGGTCTTTCATTGTACACGAATACATGGAAGGGTAATGATACATTAGGTTACCAAAGAACTATTTGAACTATTTTTCTAGATTTGGGGTAATTAGTCTTTTTGTTCTATCGAACTCACTTTTGACATGATGTTTGCATGATGTATATTGTGGAGTTTGTAATATTGGTGATAGAAAGGACGTAGTCTGATTTCATTTTAGACCCATTTCTTATATAAGTGGAATGTAGACCGTTTTAATGGAGAAAGTCCATTATATGCTTGTAACAGGTCCTTTGTATAATGAAAAAAAGATTGAACTTCTTTTTCTTTGAAAAAGTTTAGACAAGTGTTAAAAGACTTTGTCAAATAGCAACTTGATTCAACTCTTTTGAGACCCATGTACTATACTACCTTTTTACATTTAACTTTCGTTCACTTTCTCACAATATGCAGTAGAATTGGCGGTGATCACTATTCATTAAGATCTATTTGGTCTATCAAATTTTAAGAGAATTATTTTGATTGTTATAATTTTTTAATATGATGATGATAATGGTCTATCATGACCAATTTGATTTGTTAAATTTTACAAAGATTATTTGGATTGTTGAAATTTTTTATTTTGATGTTTGAAAAGTTTATATAAAAGCTTTTTACAACACGAATTATATGAGTTATAGTGATATTCAATGGCATGTTGATTTTAGTTTTCTTGAAAGATGGGTGCAAAAATTAATTGACCCGACATTGGAAAGCGGGTGGTAGCCATGGATCGAATAACATATTTTTCATAGCTATGGATAAAATAAAGCAATAGTTTAAATATGTTAGAATTTGGAATTTTTTTTTTGTTAGGTGAATCAACAACTGGAGATTCGGTCGGTACTCGCATGACACGAGGTCTAGAGATCCAATCTCGCTACCACTATACCCCTAGGTTCCCCACACACCCCGCAAGCATGGGACATGGGTAAAGTCTGGTGTGAATTGAACTCATGACCTCCATTTACAACTATGACTTCATAACAACTGAACGCGGCACAGGCATGTTAGAATTTGGAAATTAAAAAAAAATTGATCAATCATTTAAAAAAAATGAATTAAAAATAGAAAAAAATGATTGTAATTATAAACCTAAATTATTAAAACTATACAATTGGACGCGAAACAGTATATAAGAAAGTTAAATCTATTTAAGTATTCAAAAATGTAATTTAAACCATACAAAATTAAAATGATGTTTTGAGAAAAAAAATTAAACTATATAATATTTAAACTACTTTTAAACCAATTTGAACATCATAAATATTATTATTATCTTCATATTCTAAACGAGTTTGAACATCATAAATATTATTATTATCTTCATATTCAAGAAGCTTATAAAAGTATGGTTCTTGTTCGATTGTGTCTTTCTTCTTGCGTTTGTACAAAGACAATATTGCTTCCTTAAAAAAAATGGTATTTCCCTACATATAAACATACATAGTTAAGCCCCAAGGGTTAGCTCAATTGGTAAGATGTGCGCACACTCTCTCGGTTCGGGGAGATGTCACGGGTTCGAGCCTTGAGTCCTTTGGGGTTTGCGTTCGAGCCGTCTTCCCTTTGATCAAGTGCGAAGCGCTTTCTTGAGATAGGAGGAAAAGGTTAGTCGTGTGAAACCGACATCCCAAGCACGAAGTTGTTATCCCTTTACTATTTATTTCATTGATATGTCTATATGCTTCCGTGGTAAGGAGAGAGCATATACCGATCTTGACTCCATTTATTTTATGTCATTATTCAAGTTCTAAATATTTTGGAGCATTCCTTCATTGTTGTTGTTACATATTTGTAGTTAAAACTTACGACTACTGTATAATTAAAAAATAACTTATTTTATTGTTTACAAATTTGTTAATTAAAAATTGACTTATTTTATTGTTTACAAATTTGTTAATTAAAAATTGACTTATTTTATTGTTTACAAATTAGTTTTATTAGAAAAAAAATTTGTAACATTAACAATAAGTTTTTTTTTTNGAATTTTGTATAACCTTAGTTTCTTTTGCTTGTAGCATGTTTTTTATCCATATCTAATCTTAAGATTACATGTAATCCAACCATTTTTGCTACATTTCGAATTTTCCGAGACTTGTATTAAAATGACTATTCTGCATGTTGCATGTTAGTGGAACAATTTTTATTTCTTCTCTCTTTTGTTGATCTCAAGATGCATATTTATTAACTTCCATAAATTTAATTTTCCTTTAACTTAAAGTCATACATTCTATTTTCAATGAAAAAAAGATATATTTTGTAGATACATAATGCATTACTAGTAGATTCCATAGGATTATTAAAACATCAGTTATGATGTTCCCAAGTAGTCATACTCCTTGTGTTTGCAAGATCTGGAATAGCTCAGCAATAAGAGCACACAATAAATCTAGGACAATAGGAAAATCTCTAGAGTTTGATCATGTTAAGCTTGCAAAGGGAATGATGCTTGGATAACTTTATAAGAGCATTAACTTCCAACAGTGTAGTTCATTCCCTGAAAAGAAAGTCGATGAATTTACACTAATTCAATATTTATCTTGTATGGCATATGGGAACCCTCACTTTGGTGTTTTTTTCTATGGTCTTTTCTAAACAATGACATTCACGAGGTATGCTATTTCTACAAAGAAGACTGTAGAGAGCCAAATATTAATTGGCAGTGACTACATTGTTACAAGGATTCCTTCTCTTCATGTTTGCTTTTAGATGAAATGACTCCACAAAGAAACTCTCTCTGTGCTAATTTATTATTTAAATATTGGAGTTTCAACTCTCGATCCAAACATTTTGATTTTTATAATAGTATCCAGGTTTGGGGTTGTGCTCGATGTAATAAATTTTTCAAGATTTTATTTAAAAGAGTTATTCATTGCGTAGAAGGAGATCTTGTAATGTTATGTAATCAATAAAAAAAAAAATTAATTATCAGCCCAAAAAAATGTTGGTCATAAAAACAACACAATGTGGGGGAGATGTTGTAACGTTCCTACTTAACAAAATAATAATAAAATAATAAATTGAATTATCCACAAAAAAAATGTTGGTCATGCACATGGTTTTAAAACCATGTGCAAGGCCTCCTAAACAAGGCTATGGTTTTATTATACAAGGTTTAGGAGGGCCTTGCAAATGGTTTTAAAACCATGTGCAAGGCCTCCTAAACAACCCATAGTTTTATTGTACATAGTTAAGGAGGTCGTTGCAAATGGTTTTAGGACCATGTGCAAGGCCTCCTAAACAACCCAAATAACATAAAGTTAATTTAAGCAAATAACATAACAACATAAAATAGAAAGATAAGAGTGAAAGAACATTTACTTCTCATTAACTAATATACATATTTAGAATGAAAAGTGACCTTTGGAGTTCATATTCCAAGTGGCCTCTTGGACTCGTAGGTGACTCTTGGTCTCTCCCATGACTCATCATTCCTTTTTCTCATGAAAATGATGAATGATAATAATTTAACATATGGGAATATGCTTACCCAAAGGATTAGACTCCCAAAAAGAGGAGAGTTGAAAAAAGGCTTGGCAAGCTTGCACCATCTTCTACTAAATACAAGCGGCTCTTTGAAGGGGTGGTTTTGGCTTACCACCAACCAAAATGGTTAGCAAAAGATGAAATATTCTATTATGTGTGTGGTTTGAGGTTGACCACCAACTCTTGAACTTGGCATGGAGGCTCAGAGGCTCTATCTGGAACTTCACATGACGCTTAGAGGCTCTCTAATAGAAATAATAGGAGCTTAAAGTATTCTTCTAAATTGGTAGTTGTAGGATGACCATAAACCCACTGGAGAGTTGAAACAAGAAGTGAACAATTGCATCTTGCTGAACATTTACATCTTGACAATCTTTTTCTGAGTAAGTCAATCTAGAAGCTTTCACTTTCTTTTGCTACATGAAGGTGCTTTGGATACTGATGGTTTAGGATGACCACCAACTCTGGAGCTCAATCGAACATAGATTTTCACAAGATTGCTTGTTTCGACTCGCTTGATCTTGCTCACTTGTTATTGACAGTTTTCATTTCTCCCTTCTGAGGAACAATGTGAGGAGAGGAGAGTCTCAAGGTGTCACAACTAGACACAAAGTCTCGATATTTCTCCAACATGTCATTAAACATGAAGAAGGATGGCAACTTCACACATAAGTCTCGATATTTCTCCAACAACTATCTTTACAATTTTCTTTGCATAACAAATACAAGCTCTTCATACTTCAATGCATCTTCAGTTTCTTGAGAGAGGTCACCGGTTTTAAGAGAGGTTGCATCTCATTAACAAAAGAGTGATCAAAGCTCGTGGAGGTCACCTTAGTGCAACTATAGGATTTATTAATAATTTTAGGGTTTCCCCTATATTCTTCAACAATCTTCAACATGCAACAAATTTACCTCTACACTCTGTTGAATAAGGCACAACTCTTTAGTGGATTTTCCCTATAGAAATCAAATTGTTACCATAGTGTTTTCATAATTCTTCTTAGGTCCAGAGTGGGCTTTGTTTGATTAATTATTCCATTGTCAAATGGTCTCAAGTGTTGTATTCCTTCACATTATGCATCAAAGTATCTTTAATGTACAACTCATCCTCCTTCATGTTCAATGCATCAAAGGATCTTTAATGTACGACTCAACCTCTGAGGTGGTGGCTCAACATATGAACTCCAAGATATTATCAGTACCAAAAATTGTAGCCAGACACAATGGAAGATTACATAGAAACAATTATGAGCAATCGTGTAACCGAAACCAGGGGTATGTCAACCATAGCAGATCGAAAATTTCAACTTCAACAAGCAATGACTGGAGGCATACTTAAAGTTGATAGCATAGGAAAATGGATTCCAATCTCACCTTTTTCCACAAAAATACCAGCACCATGGAAACACTACACACAGGTACCAAGAAGCTCCACAAACAAATACCAGCAAGCTCACTTGTAGCAGGAGATGAGAGTGTTCAACCCAACAATGGCACCAACATAACTACTACTTGGAAATAATGGAGCTTTTATTAGTTAGTTAGATACACCAAGAGTGTTTAATGTAGATCCAAGTTTATTGTTGTTCGTTGTAACCGTTGTTTGTTTTCATTTAATAAATACAAAATATGAGCGTAGTCTTAGTAGTCAGATTTTCCCCAATCTTCTTTGCGCTCTGTTTTCTGTGTGTGTGCTCTATTATTTCTGATTCTAAGTTGGTATTAGAGCAATCAATGTTGTTGCTACCAGAAGGAAGAACATAGAGCTGTGAGTTGGGGATTTTCTAGTACATTCAATCATGTGATTGTGACTGGTATCTTATCAATTGGGGGTATATTACAGATCTATTGCATATATGCAAATCAATTGATGAGAGATCGCTGTGTGAAAAGGATTGCAAATCCAGATCTTAGTGGAGAATATCACTGTAAAGAATACCGTGAGTCTGTCTACCAGAGGAGGTCGCAGATCTGAAGATCTATTAATGCCATCATTGATCGTTGTATTTGCAAAGAAAGCGATGTTGTTTGGAGACCATTGTGTGAAGAACAGTTCCTAGATCCTGTAGCTGGCCCTAGTAGAGATTGTCGTCAGTTGCCGTGAATCAGCTTTGTTGCCGTAAGGAGGTGTTAGCTGTCTGTTACAATTTGAAGTCTGCTGCTAAGGAGAGCAAGCAGAGCAGCCATGCGTGCTACTGGAGGAATCTCTTCCTACCACTGTGAAGTAAGCTCGAGGAGAGATCCGTTTGTTGAGAAGGTCTTGTGTGGAGATTGTTGCCTGGAAAGCTATCTGCTTGAAGTATGCATCAAGATTGCATGCCTCCAACACTTGCAGAGATGTCGAATCCGCTGGTAGAGACCTACCTCAATGAAGCCAATAAATTAGATGGCTTGAATTTCATTAACTGAAAATCCAAAATGCAGACCTTGATGGAAGGTTATGGTATATGGACGATTGCGAAGGGAGATGAAGTGAAACCTGATGCGGCTGTAGGTGCAACAACAACTCAGATCCAAGATTGGGATAAGAGAACAAGGCCAAGGTATTGATGCGTATGTCTGTTAAAGATAACATAATTCCACATATTAGAGAAGCTAATACTTCTGCTAAAACATGGACAATGCTTAAAGATTTGTATGAAACTAGCAATACAAATCGTATTCTTTTCCTGAAAACTCAATTGTGGTCGACCTGGACATCTTATTAGAGACCGTCAAAAGAAGAAGAGTGATGAGGCTAGGAATAAAACTAGAAAACATATAGGTCATTTTGCAGAAGATTCTTCATAACATGATCTCAGATTGTTTAATGCTAGTAATGATTCTAATGAACCCCCTAATTTAGATTCACGGTATCTTAGACTGTTTTGTGTCTAATGTCACTTTGTCTGCTGAAATTGATGATTATGATGCCTGGTTTGTGGATTCCGGAGCATCATTACATATGACATGTAATAAGAAGTGGTATGCTAATTTTAAAGAAAAACAGAACGGTGCCAGCATATACCTTAGAGATGACCGCACTCATCAGATCAAGGGATACGAAGATATTCTAGTAACATTGCCGAACGGTACTGTTCGTCACATTCACAATGTTGTGTATGTGCCAGGGCTAAACAAAAACTTGATTTTGGTATCCACCATTAAAGATCAGAACCTGAAGGTTGAATTCTTCAAAAATCATTGCATAGTAAAGGATCTATTGGACTGATACATAACTGTTGCAATGGGAGTCAAAGCAGGAGGACTATACAAGCTTGATGTTACCAAGAAAGAACATCATGCACTGATTTCTGCAACTATGCCAACAAAGAGTCTTTGGCATCAAAGGTATGTCCACATAAATTATCATGGTTTATTGTTATTACAGAAATAAAATATGGTTGAAGGTCTTCCCATATAAAAGAATGAGAATGTCGCTTGTGAAGGATGTGCATTAGGAAAGATGCACAAAGATGAATTTCCCTCTAACTTTGATAGGAAAAAGAGAGATGTGTTAGAACTTGTGCATACTGATGTTTGCGGACCTATGCAGACTAGGTATTTAGGAGATGCATTTTACTTTCTGTTACTTATTGATGATTGCACAAGATACACATGGGTTTATTTCCTTAGAAGAAAAAGTGATGTTTTCGAGTACTTTAAAGAATTTAGAAACATGGTGAAAAAGCAAACAGAAAAAACATCAAAATCCTCCGTTCAGATCAAGGGGGAGAGTATGAATTAGGGGACTTCATCAAATATTGCAAATATCATGGACTAGTACAGCAGTTCACAGTACCCAACACTCCACAATAAAACAAAGTTTCTGAAAGGAAAAACAGAACTCTAGTAGAGTGTGCACGCAGTATGATGAAAGGTAAGAAACTCTCGAATGCATTTTGGACTGAAGCCATAACTACTACAGTCTATTTAAAGAATAGAAGTTCTACAAGGTGTCTTGATAATATTACTCCTTTCAAACCCTTGTATGGTTCCAAACCTACAGTTCATAATTTGAAAATATTTGGGTGTAAAACTTTTACACATATTCCAAAGGAGAATAGGAAGAAAATGGATGCTAAAGCCATTAAATGTATTTTCATAGGGTATTGTTCTGAATTTAAAGCATACAAACTGTTTGATCTTTCTACTCACGAAGTATTTGCAAGTCGAGATGTAATTTTCCATGAGCAGGAAGCAGGAAATCATGAGAACAACAGTCATGAGGAATGGTATAGACTTCTTGATGAAGGAGTTAAAGAAGAGCAACGACAACAACCATCACAACAACAACCACAACTGCAGAAGCAAGAAGGACTAAGTGATATGAACATTTCAAGCAGTTCGAGTTCATCTAGTGGTGAAGACGGATCTTCACAAAGTGAGGAGGAAGATAATCATTTGAGAAGAACTTCACAACAGGTTCGACTTCCTAAGAGGTATAGAGACTATGCCCTAATGAGTTGCATTTCAAATGTCATAGAACCCACCAGTTTTAATGAAGCCAATGAACATGATGAATGGCGAAATGCAATGGATGAAGAATATGAATCTATAATAGAAAATAATACTTGGGAATTGACTGAATTGCCGAAACATAAAAATCCCATTGGATGCAAATGGATATACAAACCCAAGTCTAAATCAGATGGTAGTATAGACAAATATAAGGCTAGATTGGTGGCAAAGGGGCATTCACAAACAAAAGGTATTGATTATGCTGAAACATTTGCACCAGTAGCTAAATTGAATACTATCGGATTGTTAATTTCTTTAGCTACAAAGTACCATTGGAAGCTACACCAATTAGATGTTAAATCTGTATTTTTGAATGGTGAGTTAAAGGAGGAGGTTTACCTTGCTCAACCGGAAGGGTTTGTGGAACATGAGCAAGAACACTTAGTGTGTAAGTTAAAGAAAGCTTTGTATGGACTAAAAAAGGCACCTAGGTCATGGTATGAGAAGATAGACTCTTTATTTCTTAAACGTGCATTTATGAGGAGCAAGAGTGGTCCAAATATGTATATCAAATTTGATGAGCAGGGGTATATAGTATTGATTTCCTTATATGTTGATGATTTAATAATTACAGGAAATGCAGAGAAATTGATTGATGAAATCAAGGAGCAACTGTCACAAGTTTTTGAAATGAAAGATCTTGGTGAGTTACATTACTGCCTAGGTCTTGAAGTTTGGAAAAATGCAGGCCAAACTTTTGTTTGTCAGAGTAAGTATGTCAGAGATGTACTTAAGAAATTTAAAATGGATCAATGTAAATCTTCTACTGTTCCCATGGAGCAGAATGTGAAACTCTCTTGTGATGATGGTTCCAAGGATGTGAATGGCACTATGTATAGACATGTGGTGGGTAGTTTGAATCACCTCACCACAACCAGACCTGACATTGCATATTCTGTGAGTGTGTTAAGTCAGTTTATGGCAAAACCTCAAGAAAGCCATTGGAATGCAGCAAAGGCAGTACTCAGGTATCTAAAAGGAACACTTGATTATGGTATTAAATATACTGATGCATCTGTTGTTGAGTTGACAGTTTACTCAAATTCTGATTGGGATGGCAATCCAGATGATTGAAGATCAACCACTAGATAGGCATTTAGCATTGGATCCTGAATTGTTTCATGGAGCAGTAAAAAGCAGCCTACTATATCTCTATCTTCTATTGAAGCATACTACATAAATCCTTGTGTGCAGCAACCTGTGAAGTTGTTTGGCCAAGAAGACTTCTTCAAGATGTTGGAGAAGAACAAAAGGAACCTACAATGATCAAATGTGATAATCAAAGTTCAATCAAGCTGGCGAATAATCCGATTTTTCATGCAAGGACAAAGCATGTTGATGCTCAGTTTCATTTTGTTAGAGAAAAATTGCAGTCCAATCAAATAGATCTTATATATTGTAATGCTTGTGAAAATACTGCTGATATTTTCACAAAACCTCTTGGAAAGGTTAAGTTTGAGCTGTTTAGGGAGATGTTAGGTGTAGCAGTCAATCCATTCTCCATCAAGGGGGAGACTTGGAAATAATGGAGACTTTATTAGTTAGTTAGATACACTGAGAGTGTTTAATGTAGATCCGAGTTTATTGTTGTTCGTTGTAATCGTTGTTTGTTTTCATTTAATAAATACAAACTATGAGCGTAGTCTCAGTAGTTAGATTTTCCCCAATCTTCTTTGTGCTCTGTTCTTTCTGATTCTAATTCTATTGTCAATGGATCGTTAACTTTGCAACGACTCTTTATCTTTGTAAAGTTTTAATTTTAATTATTTCATTTTATCTGTTCCAGATCACATGGTTGTGAGAGGGATTGGCACTCATGAGAGGAATGGACGCATTGGAGCGGCTGTATCACGTGGAGGTAGGGCTCATGCAAAGGGAAACACTTACATGACCACCATGCCTGAGCTTAACTCGATTCCTTATTCGCTCCATCCAACGGGAAAGGAGCATAGTCAACTGTTGACTCTGCTCCTTTCCCGTTGGATGGAGAGAATCTGCAATTGGGATAAGGATGGCTCCATAGAATTCATTGGAAAAAATTGTGTACATCGACGGATCGTTCAAGTAATGAAAGCAAGGAAAATGGTATCGGTTTCCACTTAGCTCCACCCAGCCCTAATGCATACGTGGAAAATATTTTTATGCACAAGTCTTCAACTTTCACGTAGACAGGTTCTGTCACAACTCTACTCTTCTCTAGAATGGTCTCACACACACCTGGTCTCTTGATCACAATGGTCTCAGTTTAATGGACGCATGGGCACGTTCCATAGAGCTCTAATGAAAGGTCGCAATACTCAACTCACAGCTTACATGAAATCTGACGTTGTTGCTCGATGTCATTGATTAAAGTAGTTGAATCGATCATGTAAAGAGTTACTCTCTCTAGTCTTCATGTCATTACATAGTCCCATTTGTTGTTGCTCTATGTCATTGATTAAAGCAAATGAATCGATCATGCACAAATTTACACTCTCTAGTCTTCAATGTACTCTCTCTAGTCTTCATGTCATTACATAGTCCCATTTTTTGTTGCTCTATGTCATTGATTAAAGCAGATGAATCTAGCATGCACAGAATTACACTCTGTAGTCTTCAATGTCATTACATACTCCCATTGTTTGTTGTTGAGGATGCACGATATAAAACCCAAAATTGCCTTCTTTTTGTTGGAAATATTAATTACTTGTAGATGTACATCTTGTTTCAATGGGTAGAAATACACTCTTTGTAAGTCAATGTGTCAGGTTGAGGAGTTGGGGCCTCATCATATTTAAGAAGCTTAACTGTATTTCTAAAGTTAAGTTTTTATGTAGAAATTAATTATAGTTTTTAATGTTGGTGGGTAGCTTTCAAGAAAGCAAAATTTATTCAAGTTTAATGTGGGAGCTCTCTCTCTCCACCTCCATTTTATATTATCAAAGTGGTTTAGGAAAGAAACCTTGTCTTAAAAGAAAAAAAATGTAATTTTCTAAGGAAAAAAAATGGCTTCCACATCTGGTGCACATATGTCAAACTTACAAACTCTAATTTTATGGGGAAAGAATTACGAGTATTGGTCTCTAAGAATGAAGGCTTTGTTGACAGGTCAAGATGTGTGGGAGATAGTCCAAAATAGCTATATGGAACGAGGAGATCAGGCAACATATAATAATCTCACACAAGCTATAGGATAGACATCTAAGGAGGGATGGGATACATTGGAAACAACTTATCAAGGCTTGGACAAGGTAAAGACTTCTAAGTTGCAGATTCTTAGAAGAGATGATTCAGTGGATTGATTCTATACTCGAGTTATTGGTTTGATAAATAAAGTGAAATATCATGGAGAAAATATAGAAGAGAGAAGGGTTGTTGAAAAATTTCTTCGAAGTCTTCCCTGAAAATTTGAGTCATGACCTTGGAAGAAAACAAATACATGTCACAATTTACCATTGATGAGTTACAAGCCTCACTAATCAATCATGAACACAAAATTAGTAGATCAAATACATCATTTGAAGGTGCATTCATAGCACAGTCATCCATAAGTCGTGCTAGAGGAAGAGAGAGATATAATTCTAGAGGCAAAGGAAGAAGTTTTTCCAGAGGAGGACGCAACAACAGTCCCACGAATGTCACTGGTAGATGACAAAATCAGAACCCTAGTTAGCTAAGCGGTCACCGGTTTGATAAGTAAAAAATACAATGTCGTTACTGCAAGAAATTTGGTCATTATGCATATGAATGCAGGAAGAAGGAGGATGACCAAGGAAAGGAAAGCCAAAACGAGTCGAGCAACATCAGCACTTCGTCGAGCACAATGTTGTTGGCATGTGCATCCCCAATTGAATGTAATGTTGTCCAAGAAAGTTCATGTGACATATGGTATTTAGATTCAAGATGTAGCAATCATATGACTAGTAATTTAAATTTGTTTTCCAGTCTAGATAAATAAGTTCAAATTGATGTCACACTTGGAAATAATGTCCAAGTCATTGTTTTGGGAAAATGTACTGTTGGTATTCTAACCAAACATGGGAGCGAAAGATTATGCCTGATGTTTATTATATTGAAGGTATGAAACTCAATTTGTTGAGGATTGGACAACTAATACAAAAAGGTTACAGAGTCTATATGGAAGGCAATCAATGTGTGATTAAAAACTTGTGTACAAGCAATCAACTAATAGCAAAAGTACCAATGAAAAACAATCACTTGTTTCCTTTAAGGATAATGCCAGACATGAAAGCACCATGAAAGGAAATGAAAATACAGGAGATGCATTCAAGACAGAAAGCAAAGAAGCATACAAGCAATGTGACAAGGAAGAAAAGGACAACGTTGACACTCAAGCAACATTTCAATCAAAGGTTCACGATGAGTCCTGGCTGTGGCATTTCAGATTTGAACATCTATATTTTGGTGGGATGAAGCTACTGCACACGAATAATGTGGTGAAAGGATTTCCATTGATCGACAAACTAAGAAGAGTTTGTGAAGGCTGCATTTTTTGTAAGTAGCATAGAGTGACTTCTCCAATCGAAAATTCATATAGAGAATGCACGCCACTTGAAATTGTGCACTCTGATATTTGAGGCCCAATGCAGAGACCATCCATGGGAGACTGAAATCATTTCCTTACTTTTATCCATGACTTCACAAGAAAAACAAGGGTATGTTTTCTAACACATAAAGTTGATGCATTCGGATGTTTTCAAAAGTTCAAGGCACTCGTGGAGAAGCAAAGTGGATACAACATCAAAATAGTAAGGGAAGACAGAGGTGGTGAATATGTCTCAAGTGACTTCCTAAATTTTTGCAAGACCCATGGCATACACAAGCAATTCACTGCGCAGTATACAACTCAGCAGAATCATGTTGTGAGAAAGAACATCTAACCATTATGGAGATGGCACACAACATGATGGAAACCAAGCATTTGTCAAATTAATATTGGGTTGAAGCAGTCACAATTGTTGTATATATTATGAATCGATGTCCGACAAAGAGCGTGAAGAACAAACTCCCTGAAGAAGCATGGACAGGTATGAATCAAAGTCTTTCTCATTTAAAAGTTTTTTGTTTTTCACATATGCTCATGTTCCATATGAGCTGAGAAATAAATTAGACAAGAAGGAACATAAATGTATTTTTGTTGGTTAATCTGAAGACACAAAAGCATACAAGTTTTATGACCCTATTGCAAGGAAAGTAATCATCAGTCGTGATGTTCAATTTGTCGAGAATGAATCATGGGATGGAACCGTCGAGAAGAATGTCAAAACTGTGTCATTTGTCGAGCATGATGACATGGTGAAGGAAGTTGTTTAAACACCACATGTAAGTCAAAATGTTGCAGCACCATCGACTCCCAAGACGTTGCGACATGGTTCAACACAAGGAACGTCGACACAAATCACAACCCAAGCTACACTGACAAGCACACCAAGAAGTCTTCAGACTCCATGAAGCAGTGCGTCGAGGTCAATATCGATAGATCCAATAAAGACAAGAAGTCTGTTTGAGATATATGAAACTGGTACACCAAACTCATTCTCTCTTTTTGCATTATTTTCTCAAATAGATGATCCCAGGGATGATTTTAAGGAACCATACTTATTTAAAAGTGTATAAATGTTGGCTAATCTTACCAATTCTTAAAACACCAACTATAAAATGTTTGGCAATATTTTTCAAAAACTTTTTTACTTTCCAAGGATTTTATATCGTTTATATAATAATTTGGCGATTTTTAGGGTGAAAAAAGTTTACCCCATCAAAATTGGGTGAAAAAGGATTTCAAAAAATGTGGAATGACGAATATTTTTTTGGAGAAAAACCCCTAAAAATATCCCATGGGCTAAAATTCGCCCCTAAAATTGTCCTTGGATGATCCTCTAACATTTGAGGAAGCTATCAAAGATGAAGTATGGCACACGCCATGGATGAAGAGATAGAACACATAAAGAAGAATCAAACATGGGAGGTGATAGATGTATCGAAAGATAAGGATGTAATTAGTGTCAAATGGTTCTACAAGACCAAGAAAAATGTTAATGAGAATGTGGAAAAGAAGAAGACAAGAATGGTCGCAAGAGGATTCACACAACAACTTGGTATAGACTTCAATGAAAATTTTGCACCTGTTGCATGCATGGATATAGTCAGAGCAATTATGGCCATTGTTGCACAAAACAAATGCCATGCTTATCAAATGGATGTTAAATCGCCATTTTTGAATGGCTGTTTGGAGGAGGAAGTGTATGTGGAACAATCACAAGGCTATGGAGTTCCAGGACAAGAGCACAAAGTATACAGGCTGAAAAAGGAACTCTATGGTTTGAAGCAAGATCCTAGAGCTTGGTACAATCGCATTGAATCTTATCTCACTCAAAATGGATTTCACAGAAGTGAAAGTGAACCAATGCCATACACCAAAATTAGTAAGCAAGGTAACATGTTAATTTTCTTCCTATATAAATATGATTTAATTTTTACTAGTGATTTTGGAATAAAGGATTTTAGAACAGTCATGGAAAGCGAATTTGAAATGATTGATTTGGGGCTTATGAAGTTTTTTCTGGGCATTGAATTCCAGTAGTCTAAAAGTGGTATATTTATATCACAGTCCAAGTATGCAAGTGCAATTTTAAAATGATTTAATATGTCTAATTGGAAGGTAGCCCCAACACCAGTAATAACATGTTTAAAATTGAGCAAGGGTGATAATGGATCAACTATAGATCTTACAATGTTTAAAAGGTTGGTTGGTAGCCTTGTGTATTTAACTGCGCCAAGACCATACATCATGTATGGAGTAAGTCTGATCTCAAGATTCATGGATTCACCAAAAGACTCACATTGGCAAGCATGTAAGAGAATTATGAGGTATGTAAGTGGTACAAAGTATCTTGGCATTATGTATTCAACCTTAGAAAATTTCAAACTTATTGGATACACTTACAGTGAAAATGGAGGCATCACAAATGACAGGAAAACCACATTTGGGTACACATTTCATTTTAGTACAGGTGTTGTGTCGTGGGCTTCAAAGAAACAACACATTGTAACTTTTTCTTCAACAAAAGCAGAGCATGTCGTAGTTACAAGCGTTGCATGTCAACCCGTTTGGATGCAAAGAATTTTAAAATACTTTTTGCAGAAACAACAAGAACCAACAACCATTTTCTGCAACAACTATTCAACCATTGCATTGTCAAAGAATCATGTGTACTTTCTCTTATGACAAATTAATGAACATTTCAGTTTACTTGTCATCGAATATATTGGTTTCTATTTATTATATGGATTCATATTATTATTTATTAGTATTTGCACTATAATTTCGGTAGATTCACTATCCTTACTTTTAACACATAAACTTGCATTATATACATACACCTAACTTCGTCTCCTTTTAAATATACCAAAGAAAATTTTAGCGTTTCAATTCCCATGAATTTTTAAATTTTTGTTATTTTATTGGAAGTTTATAATAATTTTTTTTCAAAAGAAAAAAGCCTGACCTTGGTATTCATAGAGAATCAAAGGACATCAAATTATACAACCCAACACTGGGCTTCTTCCAAGAAACAACATAGAAGGGCCAAGATAAAACCAACCATCCAAATATCCATACAAACTGATCAAGAGAAACGCAAAGCATACTGATTCAATGGATCATGAAGGGATTGCCATCCACCCGCTCATGGTAAATCTCCCAAAAGGATCCAACAGATAGCCGAAGACACCTGTGATTCTAACCTGGTCACAAGTCATACATATCGAGAGGACAAAAATAGCGTCGAGAGCATATACCAAAGATGCCCGTTCCTTAAGATAACAAAAATCCCACAGGGAAAAAGTGCCAAATAAGAAGTACTAGGAGCCTAGCTCCGGCACTGAGCTCTAAAAGAGCTGAAAGACACCGCTCGTGTTGATAATTCCTTCAAGAATTTCTGAGAAAGAACCAAACCCAGGAGCCAAATCGAGGGCCACTTTTGATAAGCTATTAGCTCTATGATTGTGCTCTCGACATGTATGCCTGATGATTAGGCAAGAAAAGCAGGACATCAGGCGTCTGATATACATACACCAGTGCCCCAAACTAGGAGAATCCAAAGAAGCTAAGTTGTTTTCCCAATTTATGATGACTGTTGAATCGCCAAAAATATTCAACGATGGAATCCCCAAATCTGTTGCCACAATCCTCGCCTAAGTTGCAGAGAACACAACAGCCAGGCCCAATCCAACCTCTTTTCGTAAGATTTTCCCAGGTTAAAATTCAATCCTCAACAACCAACCAAATGAAGCATTGGATCTTCAAGGGTATCTTGCATCGCCATATGATAACTGAAGCCTTATCACAAATCGAGCCTTATTGTGATCTGTCGATCAAATCATATACCAGGGCAACCGAGACTTTGCCATCTTTTTTACTATGAGTCCATAACAATGTATCAGTAGAGTGATTAAGGCGAATTCTTCCATGTTCAAGGCCCTCAATGTACTCATTCCAAGCAACTTTCCAGAAACCACCTAGTTCCAAGTCCTCTACAGATAACCAGTGACGTTGTGCCCCAACAAAGGGTTACGAGCCTGTGGTTATACCATAATCCCATAAATATTCCTATGATCAAGAAGGAGAAAGGGTTGTGAATCAGAGCCAATAACCGGGTCAGACCCAATGAGTATATCATGGCTATTACCCCGTGCGAAGCCAAACACCTACCTAGCCAAGAGAAGGTGTTAAGAAAGTTTATAATATGGGTATAAAAAAACCTGTTGTGGTGGAAGTTTATAAGTATTCACGTTTTATTATTAAAGTTTAAGTTTCCAATAAAAAAGTTAGATACAGTGTCCCGAGTCCCGACTGAACTTCCGATGTTCCGGTACACCTGGTTTGACTGTAGGTTTTGATCGTGACTTGTGTGCCACGTTTCTTGATTGCCCGCGGGCCGCACATGTGTTGTTGGAACACTCACTATATATATCCGACCACAGATATTAAGGTACATAGATTTTATATTATTATTTGACGATAATGTGAATTAAGGTACGTTGAGGATAATGTATTTTATTTTTGTAAAGGAAGCTTTTGAAAGAATGACGTGTAACTTTCCTTTTCATCTACCAACTTCCGTTACTATCGTATGTGTAACGTGGGGGGCTTTCTAGATGGGCGATAAACATAGACTTTTAACCTTCCCTTCTTTTCATTTAAATGGTCACATCTCTCACCAATACCGCCATTGTTTTGATGGTATTGCTTAGATTTAACCGACAGGTTTTTATATTGGTAGGTACATCAAGTAAACCACAAATTTGATAGCTAGCAAACCACTACAACTCCACATGGAGGGCATTACCTTCTTATTTCACCATGGCCAATCATGTTCGAAATTGATACTAAATTCAAATATTGTAAAAAAGTCAATTCACAAACTTTTTAATGTGTAATAATTATTTTATAATATTTTTTAAAGCAGTGCTCGCTCTAATCAGGTGTGTAGTTTCTCTTCCCCATGATATGGTTTGACTTTCTTGGACGAGTTTAAAGGTTTGGAGTTTTAATGGAGGTTTAACACATAACGTACACCTGGCGGAGTTTTGTCTTTAAGTGGACGGAGCACAGAGCGTTTATCGGAGCTATATTGGAGCAATAATGGTGGATTAAGTCATTGAGTATACACCTGGCGAAAACGCTTTAGATGTGTTTAATGCTTTGGCGATGACTAAGATATAAGTGGCAGGGTAGCGGGTTCCATTTATTAACCTTTTGGTCTATGACGTCTTGATCTGCACGAGAATGTACTGTGATTTTCTTGTTGAATGCCACGATTTTCTAGCGGATCTTGATGATAGTATCGATTTTTGTGGGTGTCAGATCAGGTGTCGGGTTTCTTTAAACTGTTTTCCTGCTGTATGACACGTTGTTTCTTTGCCTTGAATGAGGTATTGAGTGCGGTGTATCTGCGAGGATTTGCCCAAACATTGGGGCTGATACTACCATTTGCCTTACCATTTGGCGTTTGTTTCTCCTGCAAGGTTTGAACCTGTGCGTTGGTTTCTCCTGTGTCTGAGGAGTTTTGCCTTAACGTTGGGGTTGTTGTTACTCCTGCTGTTTGGCGTCTGTTTTCTTTTGCGACAGTGGTGAAGGCTGCTTATCTGGTGTTGAACCTGTGTGGTGGGTTCTTCGGTGTCTGTGGGGTTTTGCCATAACATTGGGGTCGTTGTTTCCCCTGCCGTTTGGCGTCTATTTTCTCCTGTGACTGTGGTGAAGGCTGTTTATCTGGTATGATGTCGGGTTCCCTTTATTAGTCTTTTTGCTACTGTTAACTGGAATGCTCAAGTTATTAGCTAGGATATTTTGTTGACTGGTATCATGTATATTTTTGGTGCTTGTATCGACTGTGGGGTGATTTCTTATTTACGGCTCTAATTTGCCCACATTTGGATTTGGTGACGAGTTATTTTATTCTATTTTCGTGGGGTTGTGCATACTGTACTGGTTTCTTCTTGTTTTTGCACAACCATTGGAGGGTGTATCTTGGAGTGACAGGGTTTTTTCATCCTGAGGTTTGCTGTTCATAGGGGTGTGTGTTGACATAGTCTTGATGTCTTTGCGGGCTGCTAAAGCATTAGCACGCTCGCCTAAGAATACCTGGGTTTTTAATTCATCAAAGGTGATTTCTGATGAGGATTCTGAGAATGGTATGTCTTTGACACCACCGGGGTTGGGAAGAGCATTTGGAGAGCAGGAGAAATCAAAATTTTCTTTTGTTGAGGTATCTGATGGTAATTTGATGGCGTCGTTTTCAAATTTGGATGCTGCTCCTGGGTGTTCACCACCTTTGCTTGGTCAGAGGGATATGTTTGCACATGTTACTTTGGATTTGGATCTGGCTCTTAATCCAGCCGTAAAGAAAGGGGCCCCTTCTTTGGAAAATCTTATAGCCGATGAATCTGATGTATTCACTGATTACGAAGTACCTCAGAAACTTTTGGATGGTTCTCCACAACATTGTTTATCGAAGAAGCTTTCGGTGAAGAAAATTTGGAAGTGCGTACACAAATAGGAAAAACCCATCCTTCTGGTGGTGGGTGAGGATGTTCCATTAAATGAGATCATGCTTACAAATGAGTTAACCCTTGTGGGTCGGTTTGGAGGGAGAAATATCAGTGCTGATGTTATTCATAGATGGGTAGCTAATACTTGGCTACCTTTGGTCAGTCTCTGTCCGAAGATCTTCATACTACCTAGGGGATGGCTAGTATTCAAGTTTCAGAATGGCGAGGATTTGGATATCATTCTGAAAGGTTTCTAGAAATGGGACAACTCGGGTATTTTTCTTAAGTGATGGATGCCCTTATTTGATCCCCGTATTGAGAGGTATGACTCTATTCCTATCTGGGTTAAACTTCCTAATCTGCCTTTCAAGTTTTGGTCTGTGGAATTCTTTAGGATGTTGGGTAATACCCTTGGGACTTTTCTTAAGGCTGATGTGTCGTTTTTAGAAACTGGTATTTGTTGTCTTGGGAGAATATTGGTTCTCTTGGATATGTGCAATGGTCTTGCTAAAGATATTGTAATTAAGAAAGGAGATTTTATTTTTACTAAGCCCTCAGATTATGTTGGTTTTCCCTTCCGTCGTAAGAGATGTCACTGCTATGGTCATCTTTTAGGTCATTGTCATTTACCTTTTGTGAAAAAACAGTCGTCTTTTGTTCCCAAGTCCAAGTCTGTCTGGCGTGTCAAGAAATCGATTGCTCCTATTGTTTCTTCCATATCCCTTTTTGCTGGCTGGGAGGGTTTATCACCTTTGTATTCTGATATTGTTTGTGAAAATGATGAAACTTCTACCTCGGACTGTAAAAAGGATGAAATTTCTGACCATGAGTCTAGTGATCTGATTCTAAAACCTTTGAGTTTGGATTCCCTGGTGGATCTTGAGGAGGGTTCTTTACTCAGTAAATGTTTGGAGACTGGAGTGGAACATCTGGATAATTTTATTTTGGGCGACTCCAGTCTTAGGGATCTAGGGTTTATCTCTCCTATCAAGGTTTTGAAGGGTACTGGTTCCAGATATTTTCTTAGATCCAGCTCTAAGGTATTGGTGGATCCTGCTACTTCTGTTGGAAGTAGGGTTTTATTGACTCAAGAACAATTTGAGGAGGGTAAAGTACAATCTGTTGTTTCTGGGGCACTTAGAGCAGTGGATGCCTATGATAGGTTTACCTTATGATAGTGACGACTCTTAATTGCAGAGGTTTAGCTAGTAAACCTAAAAAACTAGCTATTTGTAGACTGGTGGCTGATCAGTTTGTTGATGTTTTGTTCATTCAAGAAATTATGGGTGACGGGGTTCGTTTTGCTAGTACTTTGGAATTGTTATTGCCTGATTGGACTTTCTGCTCTGTGGATGCTAAAGGAAAATCAGGGGGTTTGCTAGTGGGTTGGAGAAATAGAGTTCTACATTTCTTGAATTCTTGGGCAATGGATTTAGGATTATATGTATCTCTATATTCGACTGAACTTAAAATGGAGTTAGGTTTTATTAATGTCTACAGACCTTATGCTGAGAGGGAAGGATTTTGGAATCATCTTCTGGATTTTGTGAGTCTTACTTGTTCCAAGATTATTTTTGGTGGGGATCTGAACTTTTCCATGGGGTTATCTGAGATTTGGGGTGATAGGGCCAGAAGTGATTGTCTGTCTGATTTTTTTTGCAAAAATCTTGGATGATCATGGTCTTGTGGATATTGTGCCAAGTGTGATTTTACCCACTTGGACTAACATAAGAGTTGGGAATGAGAACATCTGTAAACGTTTGGACAAATTGTTGATTTCTGCCGATCTCTTGGAATTTGAGTTCTGCTTTCGCAAATGGGTGGGGTGTGGGGGGGACTCAGATCATCATCCTGTATTTTTACAAATTTTGGGTCATGATAAGATTTCACATAGTCCTTTCAAGTTTAATTCTCATTGGTTGGAACATGAGGATTTGGTCATCTTATTGAAAAATACTTGGAAGGTGTATGATGATAATTCTGATTAGTCTCCTGCATCTCAATTCTCTACTAATCTAAAAAAGATTAAAAATGTATCTATCTGTTGGTCTGTCAAGAGGAAAGAACATGATACTAAAGATTTAGTAGAGATTGATTTTTTATTAGAGAATGCTTGTACCAATTTTGGTTTTGGCTATTCTACTGAAGATGATAAAGATTCTTTGTATTGCTTGGAATCTAGAAGAAGAAAGATTTTGTTGGATAGAGAGAAGGAAGGCAGACAGAAGAGTCGAGCTATTTGGTTACTTTATGGTGATGATAAGATATATGGAAGATAGCAGATGACAGGGGTAATATTGTCGAGGGTTTTGAGTCTATTGCTGGGGTGGGTGTTCAAAATTTTGAAACTTTGTTTCTAGCAGATGAGAATCTTCATTTGCCAGAGATTCTGGATATTGCTGACAAATATCCTTCTGATATCTCTAAAGCTGAAAATTTAGAACTTGTGATTCCAGTTACACTTGGGGAAATTAAGTCTATTTTGTTAGTTAGTAAAAATGACAAGAGCCCGTGATCTGATGGGATTCCGATGGAAGTTTAGAGGGTACTTTTTGATGTCTTGGGATGTGATCTTTTAAGAGTTATTGAAGAATCGATACTTTCTGGAAAAATACCTGTTGTTTTTAATACTACCTTTATTGCTTTGATTTCCAAGACGATTTCTCCTAAGTCTTTTGATGACTTCAGACCAATATCTTTGTGTAATTTTATTTACAAGATCATTGGTAAAATCATTTCTACTCATATTAAAAAGATTTTGGGGAGAATTATTTCTAAAGAACATTTTGGGTTCTTGCTTGGAACACAGATTCATGAAGTTGTTGGGATTATTCAGGAAGGTATTCATTCTATTCATGTCAAGGGTTTGGAATTAGTGGTGCTTAAAATTGATTTATCTAAGGCATATGATCGAGTTAACTGGATTTTCTTGCGTGTTATTTTGACTAAAATGGGTTTTTATGTTTCCTTTATTACTCGGGTGATGAGCAGCATTACATCAGTTTCTTTTGCTGTACTTATTAATGGGGTGGCCTCTAATTTTTTTAGTTTTGGCCAGGGGATTAGAAAAGGATGCCCTTTGGCTCCTTTACTCTTTCTCATTGTGGTAGAAGGGTTGAGCAGGTATATCCTTACTGCACAACACAGGGGGGATTTTTAGGGTATCTCCTTTGGAAACACTATTATTCTATCTCATATTTTGTTTGTGGATGATATCATTTTGGTATCTGATGGTTCTGAAAAGTCTTTATCAACATTATATGAGGTGTTGATGATCTTTTGTAAAGCATCCGGTATGATTATTAATGAGGACAAATCATCTTTTTTTTTTAAATTCTGGATTGAATGATTCTGAGTTGATTACTATACAAAACATATTTTCTTTTATGTTGAAAAAATTGAGTATGGTATGAAATATCTTGGTTTCCATCTAAAACCTTGCAGATATCTCAAGAAGGATTGGGATTGGCTCATTACAAAAGTGGAAATGAGGATAAAAAATTGGAGTTTTAGATGGCTATCTAAGGGGGGTAAACTAATTTTGGTGAAGTATGTTCTTGAACCCATACCTGTATATTGGATGCATTTTTGGATACCAGTGGGTATTCTTGAAAGAATTAGGAAGATTTGTTTCAAGTTCTTATGGTCTGGTAATAAAGATGCTACTGGTTTACCTTGGTCTTCATGGAAGGATCTGGAAAAACCCAAATCTTTGGGAGGTTGGGGATTGAAAATTCCTGCATTATTTGCTAAATCACTTGCTGCAAAAAATGTGTGGAATTTAATTAATGGTATAGGACTTTGGGCCCAGATTGCTTTACAGAAATACATTTTTCCCTTAACTTTATTAGACTGGATGAGGGTATCTATCAAGAAAAAGAAGGGTGTATCCATCTATTGGAAAGTAGTTCTGTGGTCTTTTGATCTGATTGGATAGTCACTTGTGTGGAAAGCTGGGACTGGAACTAAGGTACGTATTGGCATTGATCCTTGGCTTGGATGCAAATGGAGGCATGTTTTACCAGCCTCTATGATTGATAAACTTCATAATGCTGGTTTTTCTGTTTTAAACGATATTGCTTGCCTTGGTATGGTTTTACTTTAGGATCAAGGCTGGTTACATGCTGATTTATTTGGATTTCTGGAACAGGAAAACCTAATTTGGAATAATTATGTTGCTTTGTTGATATCCAGTCATGTTAGAATTACTACCGAGGATGATCAGCTAGTATGGAGTCTATCTAAAACAGGTAAGTACACTCCCAAAGATGGTTATTTTCATCTTATTCAAGTTAGGAATGAGATGGAAATTTTATGGTTGTGGCAGTGGTTATGGAAACTTAATTGTCCACTAAAATAAAAAATCTACTGTTGGTTTTTATTTTCAGGGAAACTACTTACATGGGATTTACTGTGTAGAAAAGGCAGAGAGAGACCTGGTAGGTGTTACCTCTGCAATGTGGAGTCTGAAACTAATGAACATATTGGTTTTGAATGCTCATTTACGAGGAGGGTTTGGTCAGAAATCGAGGCCAAGTTAAGATACTTCAATTTTTGGCAAGGAATATCAGTTTTAGACTATGTAAAGAACTAGATATTGAAGGCTGATATTAGGTACAGATCTTTACCTGTAATTGTTTTATGGTTCATATGGAAGGCTAGAAATCTATGTTGTTTTGAAGACATTCAGCCAAAGACTCATGTGGTAACATCCTTATGTTTGGGGTTACTAAATTCTTATCCTCTGGATAACAGAGTCATGAACATGAGATTGGTTGTTAATGAACTTATTGATAAAGCTTCATCCTGGGGGTATTTTGATGGCTCGACAGCAGGTATGCCACATATATGTGGGGCTGATGGTATTTTGTACATATCAAATGAGCATTTTTTCACTTTTTCTGCTGGTCTGGGGGTGGGTACCAATAACTTTGCTGAGCTCTCAGCTTTAAAGTTGCTTATCATTTTGGCTTTGAAGCAGGGGGTTCAATCCATGCATATTTTTGGGGATTCTCAGTTAGTGATCAACTGGGTATCTGGTAAGTTTAGGATCAATAATATTCTTCTTACTCAGGTCTTGCAGGAGGTGATTCACATTTCTAATTTCCTTGTTAAAGTTGATTTTAAGCATATCTATCGTGAAAGGAATTCTAAAGATGATGCATTAGCAAATGCAGGTGTTAATGTGGAAGAAGGGCATTGGAAAATTAAGGAGTTCAGAGGAACTGATACTTATGAGACATTTCAGATTTTTTAGGTTTATGGATGGGGGAAGAGTCATGAGACTCAGTAGAGTTTCTTGCTGACTGTTTTTTCTTTTGATGGCTATATTGACTGTTTTTTTGATGGCTATATGACACTATGTGACAACTTTTGTTTATGACTGATCTATCTTGACAGTTTTATTTTTGATGGTTTAAAATTTGTAACCGTTTTGAAGGTTTCTACTATGTGGACAAAGACTGAGTTTAGATGATAGATATACTCTTCATAGTCTGTGATGAACTTGGATTATAGGCTGATGTTTGTACTATTTTGAAGTGCAAGGTTTATATACTTTGACGAATATAATGTGAAAAAACTACTTTATGTGGTAGCCTATAAGATACAACTTTGGTTGATTGTAGTTTTATTGCTTTTGATATTTTCTGGATTGGATATAATTTGATTTCTAATTCAATTATTATCTTTTTTGTAAAGCATTTATGTGCTGAAGAATTTGAGGAAATGAACACCGATCAATAAATGATAGTGAATCATATGAGGAATTTAATTTTGATAATAAAGTTACGATAGTTAAGGGAGTCAATCTATTTATGTATTCAAAAATGTAAATAGGTATTTATGAGAGCTAAATACATTTAATTATTTAAAAATGTAATTTAAAAATATGATATGAAAAAATAAGTCTAAATTTTATAATATTTAAATTACTTTTAAACTAATTTGAACATCATAATTATTATTATTATTTTTATATTAAAAAGTTTTTGAAAGTATAGTTTTTTGTTTGAGTGTGTCTTTCCTCTTTCCTCTTTCCATTCTACAAAGACAACATTGCTTCCTTTAAAAAATGGTATTTCCCTACATATAAACATACAAATTTTTGTTTATTATGTATTGTTGTATGGTTCCACTTGATTATTAAGAATCCAAAGTAGCAGGTTATATTTTTGGACTTACATATTGTGATAGTCTATATGCCACTCTGTCAAATGGATGTAGCTTGGGTGGTTGGGAGGAATGAATGTTACCCTCTCCATCTAGGTTCTACTTTTGTAAGTGACATGATGCTCTTGTGGAGCGCTTTGTAATAAATGTTGTGAATGATGAGTTGACCATACCTTGATTTAGTTTGAATATCAGGTATTGGAATTTTCCGTGGAGTAGTCCTCTAACAAATGGTGAACCACATTTTAAAAAAGTCTATATGTCACTATGGTGTTAGTGCTGATGAATATTTTGTATTAAATGATTGCCAATTATGACATTTAATTAATAAAGTATAGTTTTTCTGTCGTGAAAAACAAATATACATATTTGATTTTTCTCTATATATATTGAACCAATTAAAAAACTATGAACTTACACGTAACACTTAGGAAGAGTTATAGCAAGGTAGGCTGGAGTACTCTCTTTGGGAGGGTCCTTTTCCTCCTTGTAGACTAAATCAGTAGTTCTCTTGGTATTGGTAGTAGAAGAAAGCTCTTTTGTGGCCGTCTTCCCTTTGGTCAGGTGGGAAGCTCCTTCTCGAGATAGGAGGGAAAGGTTAATAGTGTGAAACCGACATCCCACGCAAGAATTTATTATCCTTTTACTAGTTATTCCATTGATATGGATTTTTTCGTGGTAAGGAGAGAGCATATACCGATCTTGACTTACATTTATTTTGTTGTCATTATTCAAGTTCCAAATATTTTGGGGTATTTCTTCATTGTTGTTGTTACACATTTGTAGTTAAAACTTACCACTGCTATATAATTAAAAAATGACTTATTTTATTGTTTACAATTTTGTTAATTAAAAAATGGCTTATTTTATTGTTTACAAATTTGTTTTATTGGGAAGAAAATTTTGTAATATTAAGAAGGAAAAAAGGTTTTTTCTAGTTTATAGATGAAAAATCTGACTATTTTCCAGATATATTTACTATAACTTTAATTTCTTTTAATTGTAGCTTTTTTTTTATCCATATCTAATCTTAAGATTACATGTCATCCAACCATTTTTGCTACATTTCCCATTCTTAGAGGCTTATATTAAAACGACAATTCATTGAAAATGACTATTCCGCATGTTAATGGAACAATTTTAATATCTTCTCTGTTTTTGTTTTCGTTAGATCCAACATACCAACATTATTAATTTCCATAAATTTAATTTTCCTTGAACTTAAAGTCATACATTTTATTGTTAATGAAAAAAATATATTTTGTAGATGCATAATGCAATGAGAGTAGATTCCATGGGATTATTTTATTTTTCTCATCAACTTTTGAAATACTTCTTGTGTTTGCAAGATCTGGAATAGCTCTGCAGTTCTCACACAAATGTCCCTAGTCGTGTAGGTGACCAGCAATTTTCTATGCAGGTAGTATGCCATGCCAATGCCAATGTCCATATCCACTTCTCCCTTCAAATCCCCATTTTCATTTTCAACAATGACTCTGTGGACTTGAAATGTATCTCGTTAATCTCTCGTCTAGTCTAATCTACTGGAATGTTGACAGTTCATTAAATCAATTATGAAAACATTGAATGCAATGTGTTTAAGTAGATCAACTCCAGTTCATTTTCTTTTGCTCTGCACCCCTAGGGAATGTGTTTAATATATACACTCTAGTGTTGGGCATCATATTTTATTTGAAGTTATTGGAATGTACACTGAAATACTTTTAGGCTTGACCGTCAAGCCAATGACCTTTCCTAATTGGTTGAAAAATAACAATAGCTCACACTTTATCAAGCGGAAATTTTTGAAGCTCAAGTATACAAATAATGGATTTTACTTTTTAAAATTCAACCGTTTTTATAACATAGGTAAGTACAAAATATAAGTACACTTTCACCATACGATAGTTGTAGCATCTTTTCTAAGATTCTATATCAAGTTGGTTCATATATATAGTTGTTTTTAATAAGATTGGTTTTCTTTATGAAAAAAGAAGTTGGTTAATAGGTTTTCTTCTAAAACCTTTATAAGTTAGTGTTGAGGCCTGGAAATTCACAGGCAACAACAGAAAGGGATTCTCCCCAATCAACATTCCCAACTAGCCCGTGACTGTTTGGTATGGGGAATCCGTCCAGTTTGCGGTCCGGCTACCGTAGGTCAAAGTAACAAAAAAAACAAAGGTTTTATCGGTTGCGACCCGATCCACCGTGTATATTTTTTGTATTTTTTGACTTATGTATGAGATGCATATACCTACTTGAGCATGCAGGGTGATAAGGATGCAGGGAGTACTCACAATGTGATGCGCAGGTTCTTACCTCTCGTCTTACGCTCACAAGAATCTAAATCACATATACGGAAATAAAACTATCTATCTATCTATCTATCTATCTATCTATCCCCGGGGAGCAAATTGTAATTTAATTATGAGTAATGTGTATTGTGCATGCATCATAAAGAGAAAATATAGGTAGCTGATGTTTTCTTTCTACAACACATGAAGGATTAAAGATATTTCAACAACCAGATAGCCAATTGTTTTATGAACATCGTACATTACTCATGGTGGTAATTCCACAAAATAAACCAGAAATCATTTAAACAAGAACATAGGTTTTGGGAGTTAGAACGATCTCACAGTTAATGGACAAAAAGCTGGAAAAACAAAATAGTTCATCTTTCAGCCATCCATAGCATAACATTTGAAAGTGTCACCAATCTTCCTGCAACAAGCAAACAATGCTTCTTTATTGCAAAGAGAAATAGTTCTTCTTACAATATAGCTTTTCATGTCTAACTGGGAAAAATCCCCTCTTCCCTCTTAGTCTATTACATTTATACAAAAAGGTGAGACGGTTGGGCTGCCCAAAGTAACCTTTGGGATTCCCAACTCTTCGTTTCCCAACGCTTGACTTTTCTCAAAGGTTTTTTACAAGATGTTACATATTACAAAAATTGACCACTCCTTTACGAGGAGGGTCCCACTTGGGCATCTAGAAATTTCTTCCATGCCGAAGCTTCAGCGGCAATGCCCTCAAATGCACAAGGCTCTAAAAATTGAATATTAATCTCAAACTTAGTAGCCTGGTTCTTTACAGCCTCAATCCTGGCTGCACTCAATCGAAGCTGATCCTCCAGAAGCTGTACGCTGATAGCTGAATAATCTACTTCGCTCCTCAAAATCTGATCATTCAGTGCTTTAATCTGCTGTACTTTGGCTTCCTCCTCCTGGTATCTCTTCTGCAATAGCTCTACAAAGGCATCGTGATCCGGGAAAGCTTCAAGTCTCTGCTCGGCCTCTACCTGGCATTGGTTGTAGGTAATGAGAAGCCTTCTGAAAAACTCAGTGCATGCTCCTTTCATTTTCTTAACTGAGTTTTTGAAATCCTCCGCGGTATTTATAGCAAATTCCAGCAAATCATAATCCCGCTTGAGGGCCTGTGTATCCTTTGATGGCAGTTCTGCTGGAGTTTCTTCCTTGTTTTCCAGCCTTGCCATTCTTGCAGTCAGGACCTCAAGGACTTCCTGAGATTGATCTACAAAGTAAGAGGAGGTCTCCAGGATTTCCTCCAATCTGCTATCTACCTGCAGCACCTTGCACCTTTCTCCTTCTATAGCAGTTTGTAGCTGCAACATCTTAGCCTTCTGGGCCAGGATATGCTCTTTGAACGGTTGGAGGCTAACCTGCTGCTCCCTTGCTTCCTCCAGAGCAGTTGTCAGAGAAGAAATCTGCTCTTGATGTTTCTCTTTCTGTTCTTGGGAGTGCATCTCACTGGCCTGCAAGATAATCTTTTGCTGCTCTTCTAGCTCTTCTACTTTTCCCAGCAGTTGTTCCTTTTCACTCCTTAGCTCTTGACATTCTTTCTCTACTTTCTCCAGAGCCTCCTGTGTGGTTTCCATAGCTTGTTTCTCTACCTGGAGGAGCTGCAACTCAGCCTTAGAAGACTTCATTTTCATCTGCATGTCTTCATACTTCCGCTTCAGCCTATTGCCCTCCTCTCTCTCTTTCCTCAAGGTGTCTTTCAATTGAGCAGAGGATTTCTTAGATAGTTCCAATTCTGTCATGATCCTACCCGCATTATCCTCCGAACTTGAATCAGTGATGCTCCGGCTCTAATGGTGAATCTTGGATCCTGGTCTGTTTCCAACATAATAGGTGTCTCCATTATCATTTTACCAGGCAGACCTCCTGTTTCAATTTTCCTTTCTGTTCTTTTCATTATTCTCTTCGTTGCCCTATCATAATAAACAGTGTTGAAATCAGGGATTTCTTTACCAACCTTCTGTACAAAGGGGACCAGCTTGAGAGTGGGGACCATGGGTGTGCTGGCAACAGGTACTTGTGGGTCTTGAACCTCGGGGTTCTCCACGTCCTGGGTCTGCCCTGCAGCTGTTTCAGAAGCTGACTGCTCTGTCTGTGTCAGCTTTAGCCTTTCAGCTTCTTGCTTTTGGAGCTCCTCATCCAGCTTCCTTTTCTTTTCTTCTTCTTCTTTCTTAGCTGCTTCTTCTGCTTTCTCAGCTGCTTCCTGAGCAGCCTTCCTTTTTTCTTCTTCTTCTGTGTGTAGCCACCCTGCAACTTCTTGTGCCAACCTCTGGGCTTCCTCATTTCTTCTCTTTGCTTCTTCCTCAGCCTTTGCTTGCTCGTCTCCCTTCCCACCTTTGGTGGTGATCTTCTTCTTGAACCTTCTTCTCAAGGCTGTCATGTTTACTGCATTTCAGAAGATGGATTCTTCCCGATCCCAATGGTGGGCATACTCAAAATGCACATTGTTTGTTTTGCAGTGTTCAGCTACTTTACCGTGAGTTTCATTCCTACGGAAGGGTATCTCTCCAAAATGAAACTTTTCCATCTCTTCTACAAATTCATCAGCCTTTTTTACTCTGGTAAACTTGTGGCTTCCTAACCTAAAGGGCAAAGGAGGATAGTTGGTCTTCTTGTGCTCAAACAGAAAGATGCCTATTCCATCCAGGAACACTTGTCTGACTGCCTCCTTGTGAATAATATAATCAGTTGCGTATTTGGGCAGCAGGGAAGGTGCTCTCGAACCTCCAAACATCCTGAAGTACAGGCCATTTTCAGTCAAATAGTAGTCTGCATACTCCTCTATTATTTGCAGTTCCTCTTTTGACATACAATCACACTCCTTTAGGAAAATGAGTGTGTGTAAGGGCATGATAAAGTGTTCACATACTTCTCGATAATGGCTGTGATATTTGTGTGCCCACAGTGGTTTGTAGGCAGCATAGACAGGCATTCTTTCCCTATCCCAGATGCACCTGAGTTCGGGGAATGGCTGATTACACAATATGCAATCGATGAGTATGGAACTCATATAGAATTCAGACCTCTTTTGGGCCACTCCTCCCAAAGCTGAGGCCAAGCAAGCTGAAAGAATATTTGATACAAGGCAGCGATAAAGCTTGATCAAACAGCGGATTACTTCAAGCATCCGAGGAGGAATAAAAAACAATTGGTTGCTCAATCCAAGCATTTAGAATTAACTCAAAGACAAAGAACTAATCCAAGCAAAGGAGGGTCCTAAAAATTTTGGGAATTTTGGGAATTTGTTGCAGCTGCAACAGTTAGTTAGTTAAAAATACTACCATTTAGCTACTCTAAAATTTAATTACTATTTTTTTTTATTGTTCTATTAACAATATGCTTGCTTTATTTAACATTTGAAGTATAAAGAAGAGAACTACTTTTTTTTACAATTGTGCATTTTCTTATTAATAACATTTTCTGATAATTATTAATGTTTTTTCTTATTAATAACATACTTTTATATATTTATATTGAGAAAAACTTTATTGAAAAAACTTGTTGTGAATATTTGGTATTTTAACCATTTTTTAAAATTAATATATATCCCTTATTTTACTAATATTTTAGTAATAAATTTGTCAATATTTAATATTTATGTTAAAGTTGTATTTTTAATATATATACATATTGAAAATGACTTTTAATAGAATAGTTGCAATGCCTGCAGTCGAGGGAAGTTTTAATGGAGTGGTTGTAATGCAGTGCAATCGAGGGAACTTCAACATGTTATCTGGCATTTGCATGCCCTGCAGCTATAGCATCAAGAATAGATAGAGGATCTCCAACTATTAAATATTCTTATTTACATTATTTACTATGGACTCCACCACTATATGCTCTCTCCCGAACCGAAAAGGAAAGTCGTAGACTCAGAAAAATGCATGGATCGATTCATTTCCTTTTCGCAATATCGATCAAACAATTTCACTAGCTATGGGAAACTAACTACTCAATTCATTTCTTTTTGTAATAATCACTCCTTAAACTTTCTTAAAGTTCGTTTGCATCTTAATATGTTAGGTCGATAATGGACTTTATTTTGTGGGGTTTGCTCTCCCTTAATTGGTTAGCTAGTGCATTTAAGCTATCGGGTCGATGTCAATCCAAAGGAACTTAAGAAAACACATTACATCTTTGCGAAGATGCATGAAATTACTAGCATTATATTCAATGATTTCATGGAAGAAATCAGACTTGCATGTGAAGAGGATGGATTGAGTGCTTTTTTTTCCCCAAGTTTTTCCATGAAAAATATTGTTATCTAGTTTGGTCTGATTGTTTTATATAATATAATAAAAATGTTATCCAATATTTTAAATAAGGTTATGGGAAATTTATGAATGTGAAAACAAACATAAATTTTAATCTCTTGTTTTCTTCACTAAGAAAAAAATATATTTGTATGAAAATTAGTTTTGATTAAATTATATACATATTGGATATAATGATTAGTCATGAAAGTATTGCAAGAATATGGTCTCATAAATGGATTTCTCATTGGCATTTATAATTTTTCATATAGCCTTAAAAGTTGGAAAAACAATATTATTATGATATGTTTCTTTCCCATTTCAAAACTTTCATTTCTAAGTTGTTAGAAGTTTTATTGCATTTATTGCAATCAACAAGAATTTAACTCCTGTCGAATTTACTGTGTCCAGAAGCTTCAACTTATTGTTCTTTGCTTATGCCTATGATTGTGTTCACAATTGGGAGGGTGGTTTGTTGTTCCTGCTATTCGATTGTCCTTGTGAATCTAGGGTGTTTGAATCTCCATCGAAAGACCATCGACCTTGTTTGAATCTCTGTTGAGGGACCATCGACCTTATTTGCTTGGCTTTGTTTGAGCTTGGCCTGTTACGGAAGAGGTAAGACACTGACCAAGGTTTTACTTGATTTGTGAAAAAAAATGGTGGCATCTAAACTCAGTGTCAACATCCAAACTTAAACATGTGCTTTTTTTATTGCATTTGCATTTTTCTTTGTTGTTTTTGTTTTTACTGCATTTGCATTTTTCTTTGGTGTTGCATATATTTACTTAGGTTCGTATGAAGTCATTTACATACATTTTTTAGCAATTTCTTATATCCTCATGCAATTAGCTCACGTCAGGGACATTGCCACCTCGTGGCTCTTGTTATAATAGTATCCAGGTTTGGGGTTGTACTCGATGCAACAAGTTTTTGAGATTTTATTTAAAAGAGCTATTCATGGTAGGAAACTTTAGTCCTTCGAATAGTTACTTAGTACTTTTTTGAAGAAATGCTTTGTTTTTGTAAGTTATGCTTATTAGGGCATAAACAATATTGGCAAATATAAAGCTAATTTAGGCAAATAACATAATCACACAAAACAAAAAGATAAGAGTGAAAGCATACTTACTTCTCATTAACTAATACACACACACACACACACACAATGAAAAGTGACCCTTGGAGTTCATATTCCAAGTGGCCTCTTGGACTCCACTTGGTTTCTTGGGTGACTCTTGAATCCCCTATGACTCATCATTTTTTTCTTCTTATGAAAATGATAAATGATAATAATTCAACATATGGGAATATGCTAACCCAAAGGATTAGACTCCCAACACTTCCCCTATTAATTTGAAGGGTGTATAAGAGTCCAAGAAAAATAAGAGAGCTTGAAAAAGGTTTCAACAATCTTCTAGTAAATACAATAGCTCTTTCAAGGGGTGGTTTTGGCTTACCACCAATGAAAATGGCTAGCCGAAGATGAAATATTCTACTATGTGTATGGTTTGAGGTTGAACACCAACTCTTGAACTTGGCTCGAAGGCGCAGATGTTATGTCTGTAACTTGTCATGAGGCTTAGAGGGTCTCTAGCAGAAGCAATAGGAGACTGAAGTCTTTTGCTCAATTGGTGCTTTTAGGATGACCATAAACAAACTTGAGAGTTGAAATAGGAAGTGAACAACTACATCTTGTAGAACATTTCCATCTTGACCATCTTTCTCCAAGTAAGTTAGCTAGAAGCTTGCACTTGCTTTTGCTACATGAAGGTGCTCTCGATATTCATGGTTTGAGGATGACCACCGACTCTAGAGCTCAATCGAACATATTTTTTCAAGATATCGTTTGTTACGGCTCGCTTGATCTTGCTCATTTGTTATTGACGGTCTTCATTTCTCCTTTGTCAGGAACAATGTGAGGAGAGGAGAGTCTCAAGGTTTCACAAATAGACACAAACACATGAGAACTATGAAAGTGAGAAGGGTCTCAAAGTGTCACAACTAGACACAAAACACATGAGAATTATCGAAGTGTTTCTCTTTTATACATCTAGTTGTATAATTGAATCTGGCATTTGAAACTATCTATGGATCAGGGTCGCTTGCTCGGGCTTACATGAAGAAGGCCATGGCTGCGAGTTATCAGAAGAAGGCTTCGAAACTTGAATCCTGACATAATGTACCCCTTGTCATGTGCAAGAGGAGAAGTATGGGCAAGGTAAAGTACATAGGAATTCTTGTTGATATTTGAGTTTGAATATAACATTAATTAAAAACAATAATGGACAAAATGCACTCAGATATTACACAGGATTTTTAACGTGGTAAAACCCCAATTTGGGGAAACATCCACCTCGACAAAGTATTGATGTCTTATTCCTTTCAACAATGAAGATTACAATCAAGCATATCATCTGCACATTTCATTCACTCATCTCGCTCCTCTCCAAATACATTTGAATACATTTAGTCAAGAAGTTACATTAATTGAAGAACTACCATCGGTTACAGTAACTCCTAATCAACCAACAATTACGATTGAGAAACCATTTTAGTTTAATTATTTGTCACAAATTTAACAATCTCCACCTTGACAACAAATCATCAAATACTTTGCCGAGACTATTCATCACTTCATTGCTAAACCAAGAGAAGCCACACACCAACACAACTTCTCTAATATTACTGGTTTTGTAAACATATCTGCACAATTTTCCTTAGTATGAAATTTTTTCAGATCTACTCCATCTTCACTAATGGCTTGCCTTACAAAATGATATTTTACATCAATATGTTTAGTCTTACTATGGTAAACAGGATTTGTAGCCAAATGTATAGCACTTTGGCTATCACAGAAAATAGGCACATTGTTTTGCAACCTTCCAATTTCTCCAAGTATACCTTTCAGCCAAATTGCCTCTTTGCAAGCATGTGAGGCAGCAGTGTACTCAGCCTCTGTAGTGGATAAAGCAACTGTTTCCTGAAGCTTTGACATCCAACTTATAGCTCCACCTGCAAGAGTAAAGACATAACCTAAAGTAGACCTTCTCTTGTCCAAATCACTTGCAAAATATGAATCAACAAAACCACATATTGAATCACTGGTTCGATTAAAAGTGATACAATAGTCACTTGTGCCTCTTAAGTATCGAAGCACCCATTTCACTGCATTCCAATGTTCATTTCCTGGATTTACCATGTATTTACTGACAACACCTATTGCATGTGAAATATTAGGTCTAGTGCACACCATTGCATACATCAAACATCCTACTGCATTGGCATATGGGACACGAGACATATAATCCTTTTCTTCATCACTACTAGGACACAAACCTGAAGAAAGCTTAAAATGGGAAGCCAAAGGAACATTCACAAGTTTTACCTTGTTCATTCTGAACCTTTCAAGTATCTTTTTAACATAGTTCTCCTGTGAAAAACTAAGCTTACCATTCTTCTGTCTCTGTGTATTTCAATACCCAAAATCTGTTTTGCAGCTCCAAGATCCTCCATATCAAATGCCCTAGTCATCTGAGCCTTCAACTTGCTGATTTCACCTATGCTTTTACTTACAATAAGCATATCATCAACATACAATACTAAGATAATGAATACGTCATTTAACTTTTTGAAGTACAAACAATGATCATACTCACTTCTAGTATAACCTTGGCTCACCATGAAAGAATCAAACTTTTTGTGCCATTGCCTAGGTGACTGTTTCAGGCCATACAATGATTTCTTAAGCTTGCAAACTAATTTTCCTTTACGATGCTGCACATAACCCTCTGGTTGTTCCATAAAAATATCCTCATCCAAATCTCCATGTAGAAAATACGTTTTAACATCTAGTTGCTCTAACTCCAAATCAATCACTGCAACAAGTGCTAACACAATGTGAATAGATACAAGCTTGACAACAGGTGAAAAAATCTCATGAAAATCAATACCTTCCATCTGAGAATACCCTTTCACGACCAATCGAGCTTTGTATCTTTCAATCTTACCGTCAACACTTTTGTTCAATTTGAAGATCCACTTACACCCAACCACTTTCCTATCTTTAGGGAGTTCAACCAAATTCCATGTCTCTTTCTTCTCCAGAGAATCCATTTCTTCTTTGATTTCCATCTTCCACTTAGCATTTTCAGCGCAATCAATGGCTTCCTGAAAGCAAGAAGGTTCTCCATCATCAGTAAACAAAGCAACATACGAGACAAAATCATTATACCTCTTAGGAGGCTTTTTCTCCCTTGTCGATCTTCTTGGTGTAGGTTGTGGGGTTTCCACATCTTCTTGAATTTCTTCATCTTCTATGACTTCATTTTCACCAAAAACTTCTTCTTATTTCTTTGAGTCATGCAAAAATTTGTTCTCCAATTGAACTAGTTGTTTTGATAGTACATGTTCCTATTCCCCATCAAATTTTACATTTTCTGATTTAATCAGAGAAGATTCATCAAAAATTACATCTCTGCTAATGACAATTTTGTGGGCAATAGGATCCCACAACCTATATCCTTTTGTTACATTATCATAGCCAACAAAGATGCATTTCTTTGACTTAGGGTCTAACTTAGAACGTTGATTTTTAGGAGTAAGAGCATAGGCTTCACAACCAAAAAATTTTAAATTCGAATAATCACAACAAGGATTACCAGTCCATACCTCTTCTAGAATTTTACAATTTATCACCATGGAAGGTGACCGATTTATTAGATAACAAGTAGTTGAAACTGCTTCTGCCCACAACTCTTGACTCAAATTAGCATTGCTGAGCATGCTCCTTGCTCTTTCTAGAAAAGTCCTATTCATGCGCTCTGCAACGCCATTTTGCTAAGGAGTGTAAAGATTTGTCTTATGTCTTACGATCCATTTGTCTTTGCAATACTTCTCAAAATCCAAAGAAGTAAACTCACCTCCATTATCCATCCTCAATCATTTAATTGTCCCGCCTGTTCTTTTCTGCACCATAACTTTAAATTGTTTGAATGTATCAAACACATCAGCTTTCCTTTTCAAAATATAGACCCAAACTTTCCTTGAAAAATCATCTATAAACAGTACGTAATATGATGCTCTTCCATAAGAAATAGTAGGGGATGGACCCCACAATTTTGAATGAATGTAATAAAGAATACCTTTACTAACATGACTTCCTGCTTTGAACTTTTGTCTACACTGTTTTCCAAATATACAATGTTTACAAAACATCAAATTCAAAGTCTTTAAGTTTGGAAGCAGTTTTCGATTCATTAATATTTGAACTCCTTTCTCACTCATATGACCAAGACGCTGATGCCATAACTGAGTGGATCCTGACACCCCTTTAGATATTGATGTTGTATCATTAGTTTGAGTTTTTCCAATCAATTTGTAAAGGTTTCCTACTATTTGTGCCTTCATGAACACTAAAGCACAGTTAGATACTTTTAGTATTCCATTTAAACCTGTAAACTTATGACCACTAGAATCCAAAACTCCTAATGAGATTAAATTTTTCTTTAACTCAGGTACATGCCTTACATCTGTAAGTGTTCTTATCACTCCATCAAACATTTTAATTTTTATATTTCCAAATCCAAGAGTCTTACATGGAGAATTATCTCCCAAAAGAACACAACCACCGTTAACTGTTTGATAAGAATAAAACCATTCTATATGAGGACATATATGGTGCGAAGCACCAGAATCTAACAACCATTCTTCACTATATCCCAAAACACTACAAATGGATAACACCTCATCAATCATACCTGAATCAGACTTAACTGAATTTGCCTCAGACTTGGAGTCATTAGATTCTTTTCTTTTCCAACAGTCTTTGTTGAGATTACCAGTCTTGTTGCAGTACCAACATTTGAGTTTGCTCTTTTTGCCCTTTGACTTAGATCTGGAAGTTCCTCTTGACTTTTCTCCTTTTTCTTTGGAACGACCTCTTACATACAAAGCTTCAAGTGTAGAGGACTCAATATTAGCCTTATTTCTTAATTCCTCAGACAACAGTGCTCCAATTACAGTGTCAAATTCCAAAGTGTCAGATGTACTAAGACTAATAGAAGATACCATGTTGGAGTAGGGTCCCGCAGCTACAGAAGAAGCTGCTAGTTTTGGCGGAGAGGTAAGTTTTGGCGGAAAGAAGATAAGATGGAGCTACGACGTCGTAGCACGGTTCCAGCTGCAGAGCAGAGCCGGAAACCATGACTTTTTGAGATACGAAAGTCAAAGAAAGGCAACGGTACCTGAGCGGCCGAGAAGGGAGAGCTCACCCACTGCATTGAAGGCAGTGGCGGAAGACAGGAGGGCTCAACGACCCTCATAAAGAAGAAGGAGCAACGAGGCTCAAGCATTGAAGGCGAAGGACAGAAGTGCAAAGCGGTGCATAGTACCCATGATCAGTGCTGGGAAGCATGGAAGACTGCAGAGAGCTGTGGTGTGATGGGAAGTGGCTACCTCAAGGACAGAGAGGACCGACTGTCACTAGTTAGGTTTTGGGTTACTGTTGGGACAGGCCCACAGTGCTGTAATGGCACGACCTTCGGGCTGCCTATATAAAGATGTAATTTTTTATTGTAAAGGGTTAGCTAGTTGGTTAGATAGAGAGACAGTCGTGATTGAAACAGGCAATAAGGATAAGTAGACTGTTGTAAAAGCCGAGCTCTGGTTCTGGTTCTAGCGGTAGCAATCTTACTAAAACCAGTAGCCGGCTTGTAGAGCATGCATGTAACGATCCGCAGGGACCGACTGAGAGGGAGAGTATGTTGTAAAAGAGATAGCATAAAGGTAGAGAAGAAAGATCTAAGAGAGAAGATCTTGAGCTGCACATGAGGTGCAGCAGAACTGTGTTTGCCTTCCCTTAAGCTATAATAGAGAAGCACAGTTTTGTGGACATAACTCCCATCCTGGGGGCGAACCACGTTAAAATCCCGTGTTTTGTGATTGATTTGCATATTGTGTTTATTTGCTGCATCTATCCGATTATGTTATGCAATTTGCTTACAGTTGATGTATGAATGAGTTGTTTAGTTACAGCACTACAAGAAGATATATACAAGTTGAAATCCTTGGCACGTCGTATAAGGGCTACTTATGCTTGCCTTAGATAGTTAATTAATCACAGTAAGACAGTCTGGGTATCAGGTCTTGCGCGTCAACACGAACAACGCTAAGTGCGCTAAGCCGCGGTTGGAGGGTATCGCAAGAAGACGATACCGCACCGGCAGAGGAGCTGCGGTGCGCGACTCCGTGGGTTGAGGACTTAGCATTGAACAGGAGTTTCATGTCGCATGGTGCACGGCGATGCAGTGAGATTGGGACTATTGTGAGAAAGAAGAAGTCGTGCGACGAGAGAAGAACCCGCGCGACGCGCGCAAGGGTAGAGACGCTGCGGCTAGAAGAGCTGCGCGACGAAGGGATTGCGCGGCGCGAGCAAGAAGTTGCATGACGCACAGACATAGAGGGAGATCTTGCAGCCAGAAGAGCTGTGAGCCACCAGTAGGATTGCCACAGAACCTGGTCCAAGATGCTTGAGTCCTTGTCCAACCCATTAGAATCACTTCGGGTGAGACTTCAAGCCGCTATGCGGTCTGTCGCCGAAAGGGCCAATGAGCTAGGGGTGTTGTTGGTTGATTATAGTAAACCCGGTTCTGCCCATGCAATCAACAAATGGTTCCGTTGCCGGTTTAAATGACCGGGAGTTAATGTTTTGTTGGAATCCTACCAAAGAAGAGTTTCACCAGTGGCTGGATTCAGACTTATGGGAGTTCGCCAAGAAAGAGAATCGGAGTCCTAGACTAAGCACAGAAGCCTGGTTAGAAAAGCATATCGCTTCAGACATACACGCTATATTTTTTGCAACCTATGGAAACGAGCTTTTCGACTGGTTATCCAAGTTGACAGATAGGAACACATTCAAGAAGAAAAGACATATTGTCTGGACACCGGAGCTAATTCAGACCGTACAGAACCTCGACAATCCGATTACGAGAGCAGTGGACTTCTGGCTGACAAGTGTGCTAGAAGGCTTTGTTACAGAATTTGCAGTTGACCAGAGAAAGAGCTTCAGCGCAGCTGAACGATACTTCTTCAGAGGATATCGTGGTAAGTACCTAAGATCTCTAAACTTGTCCCTTAAGATGCTGCTATATGAAAAAGGAACAATGGATCTAGTTTCAGATGAATAAGTAAAGATAGTAATGTCACAAGAGTTTGAAAGTGATTTTGATGACATTGGACGAACACGTAGTGGAAAGAAGTATAAAGTAGATTTTATCTCTCATGTATTTGAAGACAGTTCAGACAGTATTAGACAACAGAGTCCTAGTACCACAGACGAACCAGAGGGGGGTATCCCTTACCACCCCTACACCCCACAGAAACAGACAGGGACTCAGAATAACCCCGTAGGTACTCCATCTAGTAGCTCACCGCCAGTACCTACTCCCGCTACATCACCTTCACCTACACCGCTGAGTGGTAGTAAACCAGTCAGTCAGAACCCATCACAGAGGAATAGAATGGGAGATGACATGAAGCTACCTATTTTTAAAGGTACAGGAGCAGAAGATCGGGAACAGCATTGGTTCCTATGTGAAGCCATGTGGACCATTAAAACAATCAACGATGATAACCTTAAACTTGTACAGTTGGTCAGCACACTCAGAGACAGAGCCTTGACATGGTACATAAAGTATACTACATTACCCAAGACACTTGCCCAGGTTAAGAACGCCATGATCAAAGAGTTTAAGAAACCTAAGTCTGAATCTCAATGTATAACAGAGCTCAAGGATATTAAGCAGCTTCCATCAGAATCAGTATGGGACTTTGATCAGAAATTCAAAGCCCTGATAGACCAAGTAAGCTTTTACTTTGCGCCGGAACAACGTAAGGAATGGTTTATTGCAGCGCTGCTCCCTCACATCAGACTGCCACTAATGCAGCAGAAACTCACTACTCAAGATGAAGCGCTGGAGATGGCAATGAAACTGGAGGCTTCACCTCTAGCAGAGACTACCACAGGCATGACAACCCTACAAAACCAGTTGGCCAACCTCACGTTACAGATACACGAACTTAAGAAAGGGAAAGAGGTTATGCAAGACATATGGTGCATAAAGTGTAGACCACAGGGTCATACCAAAGAAAACTGTCCAGTCTTCGCAGAATATTTAGCATCAGGGGCTCCTAACCCCTTACCAAGAACACAAGGGCCATGGTGTGAAATATGTAAAACACAAGGACATCCACCTCAGCAATGCCCTTTGCTTCAGAAGTATGTACAGACACCTAAGAACCTATACTGTGTCTTCTGCAAATCCGTCGGGCATGATGAACAGGACTGTCGAGCCTATGATCTCATGTTAGATAGAAAACATGATGTGTACAGAGTCCAATCAGAAACACCGGGGCCAGTAGCAGGACCACAGCCGGATCAGGCTTACGGAGGCCGTGCAGGAGGATTCAGAGGACGAGGCCGATGAGGAGGCTTTGCACGAGGAGGAGGATTTGGCCAAGGTCATGGGCCAATCACTTGTTATAATTGCGGAGTTGTAGGACACTACGCTAGGGACTGTCAGAGCCCCACTACTACTTGTAATTACTGCAAATCTTATGACCATACCATAGAAGAGTGTCCTATCCTAATAGCTAAGATCAAAGATGCTAAGACAGCGGTACATCAGAACATCCAGCTTATTGTTGCTGAGCAGGCAGAGCCAGAACCGAGAGTCAATATTGTGACTCGTAGCGGTGCTTCCACCAATGGAACATCGCAGGAGACTGGAAAGAACACAAATTAGGAGTGGGTACGCAGAGCTCCTGGTAAAGCAACAGCACTCGACCTACAGAAGAATAAAGAGACATTTCATGAAGCTAAGGCTTCCTTCGATGAACCTACACAACTAGGATCGTAGGTACCGCCATCTATGGGCGTACCACAGCAAGGACCTTGTAGCGATAGCCCAGAACAGATGCCACAAGCCACCACATCGGGAAGATGCGACGAGGATGAATCGACAGAAAGTATACAATCCTTCTTGCACAGTTGTTTGAAGCTCTTGAGAAATGAAAAATCTATCGGCGAGCTATAGCGCATCATAGATCAGTGTCAGCAACTTTCTCTATCGGGCAGTGCACACCGCGCTGTTCATAATATTACAGGACACACAAGGACCGGAAGGGAGATGAAACTCACAGCACAAATTGGAGAGTTCGAAATGGACGAAGTCGTCTTAGATCTGGGATTAGAGGTGAATGTGCTAACTAAGCAGACATGGCAGCAGATGGGTAGCCCTCAGTTAGCCATATCACCTATCCACCTGAGATTAGCTAATCAGCAGCGAGTATCACCATTGGGTCGACTACCGCAGGTGCCAGTTGACATTGACAGAGTTCGTACTTTTATGGACTTCGAGGTTATAGAAATCATTGGCGACAGTCGACCATATCCAGTACTATTAAGTATTAATTGGGCAATTGGTAGCAAGGCTGTCATTGACCTAAAGAGAAGACAAATGACCTTTGAGGATGCGCAGATCCGGGTCATCGCACCGTTGGATCCTTACCAAGGTCCTAGGTATATTGAACCCTTAAGAGCAGAGGAGGAAGCACATAACATGGATAGCCTTTACCAGATGACTACGAACCAGAATGACTACATCAACCCAACCGCAGACGGGAACATCAGTTGGCGATGCGACAGCTCATGCGCATCAGATTCTGATGTCGGCCTAGAGAACTGGCAGAATAGACTTTACGAAGTCTCAGCTCGCAGATGTGCGTTTATGAGTAAATCATTGCGATGGATTGGGGCGGAGACCACTGAGATTCCATCATACAATGGACTGACAGATATCCAGGACTTCCTTGAGCAGTTTGAGCAACAGATGCCTTACGAACAGAGAATCACAGCTATGGACCTTGCAGCACGGGCCACACCTGCAATATGGTGGTATGCGCATAAAGAAAATATCGCATCATGGGATGATATTAAAAGATTGATGGCGACCAGATTTTCGGTCGACAAAGAGTATGTTCAGTAGAAGTACACAGGAGAAACTGATCCTAGAGCACACATTCAGACATGCGAACAGAACTGGTTGGACATTCCAGAGGATGAATGGGTACACAGATTCATTCACACATTGGACACAGTTCCAAGGAACTGGTACACAGAGACTGAATTACGCAAAGGGACGACTACATGGTCACTTATGACAGACAGTTTCCTGCTCACCTTTGCGTTTGAATAAGAACATCCAAGTGTTGCTCAGGCCCTAGACATAATCAAGACCAAGATATTTGAGGATTGCACCATCTCAGTACGAGCCCAACCTAAGTGGACTATCCAGCTAGAAGAGGCGTTGGAATGCTATAATTTTACATCAGAACCAGAGGAGGGGGAGGAGGACCCTCATAACACCAACATTCCGGAGTCAGAAGGAACTCGTGATGTTGGAGGACCACAGCTAGAGACTCCAGCAATCACTGAGCCCATCAAGATTAAAAAGGTCAATATTGGCACAGATGCAGAACCTAAGTTTGCCTCTATTGGAGACTATTGGAACGATGAAACAGTCGGACAGATTGCATATTTGTTACATGACTATCAGGACTTATTTCCCACCAAGTTCACGGAGATGAAGGGAATAGTCGGAGACCTGGGAGTTATGGGGATACCATTGAAAGAGGATGCTAGACCAGTTAAGCAGCGCCCATATCGATTAAACCCGCGTTACAAAGAAAAAGTCAAGGACGAGATCGATAAGATGCTAGCAGCAGGCATCATTGAACCCGTAGAAGAAAGCGAATGGGTTAGCCCCATGGTCGTCCAAGAGAAGAAAACAAAAGGGGACATCAGAATATGTGTCAATCTACGAAAACTCAACGATGCATCACTTCATGATCCATTTCCGACACCGTTCACTGATGAGGTATTAGACAACGTGGGAGGACAGGAGGTCTACTCCTTCACTGATGGCTTTTCAGGCTACCACCAGATCAAAATACATCCAGAAGATCGATCTAAGACCACCTTTGCAACAGAATGGGGCTCGTTCCAGTATACGGTAATGCCCTTTGGTCTTAAGAATGCACCAGCTATATTTTCTAGAGTAGTAGTTGTTGTATTTAAAGAATACATTCATAAATTCTTAGAAGTATATTTTGATGATTGGACTGTATTTGGACTAATCGATAAGCATATAAGAGACTTAAGACTGATGTTAGAGAAATGTAGGCAGTACCAGATTTCTCTAAACTTGAAAAAATGTATATTCTGTGCACCATTTGGTATCTTGTTGGGTCACATTGTTTGCAGACAAGGCTTGATGGTAGATCCCGCGAATATCGCCATCATTGTAAATCTTCCAGCACCCAACTCATTCAAGCAACTCAGGACAGTACTTGGTCATACCGGGTACTACAGAAAGTTCATCAAGGGCTACGCAAAGATTACAGCACCAATGGAGAAATTGCTGAAGAAAGATGTAAAATTCCTATGGAATGAGGAATGTCAGCAGATCCTAGACATACTTAAAGAAAATATGGTTACAACACCCATCCTAGTGTTTCCAGACTGGACTAAGCCATTTCATGTACACGTGGATGCATCTGGCATCACACTAGGAGTCATCTTGACACAGCCAGGAAAAGAGGATCTTGACCATCCCATCGCATATTCCAGCAGAAAGCTATTGACAGCAGAAAAGAACTACACCACAACAGAAAGAGAAGGCTTAGCTATGGTGTATGCGCTGCAGAAGTTCAGGAACTACCTATTGGGCGCCTCATTTAAAATGTTTACTGACCATTCTGCATTGAAGTACCTAGTCAATAAACCGGTGTTAGGGGGGAGAATCTGCAGATGGTTACTCCTCTTCCAGGAGTATGATTTTGAAATCATTGTGAAACCAAGAAGACTGAATGCTAGACCAGATCATCTGTCATGTATAGGCTCAGGGGAAGAGCCCAGTAACCTAGATGACAACCTACCAGAGGCACCATTGTTCTCTATCCAGATCGCAGATGACTACTATACCGACATTATTCAATTCCTCACTACAGGAGTAGCACCTGATGAGTTTACTAAGCAGCAAAAGAAACAGTTGGTTGTTAAGGCAGCAGACTTCACCCTCATTGCAGGATGCCTATACAAGTTAGGCCCGGATCAAGTTCTACGCAGATGTGTAATGCCGCATGAAAAAGACGTTATTATCAGAGAGGCACATTCAGGAACCGTAGGAGGTCATTTCGCTGGAAAACCGACTGCACAGAAAATCCTGGAGGCAGGATTATGGTGGCCTACGTTGCATAAAAACACCAAGGACTTTTGCAGATGCTGCGATATCTGCCAGAGGGTGGGAAAACCCTCTTGACGCGATGAAATGCCGCTGCGACCGCAGGTCACGTTGCGTGCATTTGACAAGTGGTCTATAGACTTTGTGGGTCCTATCAACCCACCAGGGAAGCGCACTGGTGCAAGATACATTATCACTGGAACAGAGTACCTCACCAGATGGGCAGAGGCCAAAGCAGTAAGAAATTGTGATGCTGCTACAGCTGCACAGTTCCTGTTTGAAAATATCATCAGTAGATTTGGATGCCCAGTAATTTTGATGAGTGATCAAGGCACACATTTCTTGAACAGCACTATTGAGGCATTGACAGAAGAATTCCATATTCAGCACTATAAGAGCACTCCCTACCATCCACAGGCTAATGGTACGGTGGAGGCCTTCAATAAGATTCTAGAAAATGCTCTTACTAAGATCTGCAATAACCAAAGGAATGACTGGGATCTCAGAGTTAATGGTGTATTATGGGCATACAGAACCACATGCAAGAAATTTACAGGACACACACCTTTCAGCTTGGTATATGGACAAGAGGCTGTTATGCCTATGGAGTATATTATTCCCAGCTTAAGAATCGCTCAGATTACCGAGATGACTGACACAGATACGGTCGAGGAAAGGTTGGCACAGTTGCTCACCTTAGAAGAAGACAGATTCATCGCCGGATTCCGTCAGAAAGTGCAGAAAGCAAGAGAAAAAGCTTGGCAGGATAGACATATTAAGAGTAAGACTTTCCAGATCGGAGACCTAGTGCTCCTCTATGACAGCAGATTCATTAAGTTTCCAGGGAAGTTCAAGACACATTGGCTAGGGCCATATCAGATACAGCAAGTTACAGAGGAAGGTGTCGTTCAGCTTAGCCAGTTGAATGGGGAGCTTCTTCCCACATGGATCAATGGCAGTAGGCTTAAGCTCTATAGTGATAGCCACCTCGCCTCTCAAACCTAGCTTAAACCAGTTTATGATGGTGCAGATGTCTAGTGTAGTTGAAAGGAGGCATCGCACCAGGAACGAGTCTACACCGAAATATATATATATATATAATTTTAACGCTGCTTGTTTGCGCAGGTGATGCGGAGTTGCATCGCAACAGTACGATGTTCCCCCCTGCCATGTACCAGTTTGCAACCGACAGTGGGCTAGTCAAGTCACTGTCTGACAGGCAGTTAATGAAGAAATGACCGGTATCCCCTACCGTAGATTTGGCAATAGTATAATAAATTTTTCCAGATTTGGTAAATCTCTGACGACACTGGTGCCTGGATATGCACGCTTTGAGGGACACGTGATCAGATCTTAGCAATTATGGCGGATCAGAATGATGGGTAGGGTCTCGTCCAAGTAATTATGCTGACCAACGGGGTTGACCCAGGAGGACCGTTGCGTCCGGTAGTATGCCTTCGGCATAAAAGCAGACATCCCTCAAGAAGGAAGGGTATAGTTGCCAAATCTCGAGAGCTATACAGGGCAGTGCTAAGTGTCCCCTGTGCAGAGCCAATTAAGTTCCAGAGTACAGTGACTTCCAGAGCTCGAAGCCACTGCACGCCCAGAGTATTCAGCCAAGCGGATTCTGACTGAGGCCGAACCTATAGAAGTGAAGTTTGGAAAGAATGTACTGGCCGTGCGTTCGCCATGACGACGCCACCCAAGGTTGTGAAATTAGAGACATCACAGGGCAGACAGCTGCTAAGGATGAGGAGTCACGCACCAGAAGTAGAAGTTGTCACCAAAGTATCTGCTAAGGAGAAGAAGAACGCCGAGCCGATCACTGAAGATAAGAAAGTAGAATAGAAGAATGAGAAGAAATCTCCTGTCAGAAAGAAAATAAAAATCAGAAAAAGAAAGCAACGGGAGAAAATCGCTGACCTATCTGATCAGCTAAGAGAAACACGAAAGATTGCAGAGGTATTGAAACAGAAACTTGAGGCTCAGAGGAAGCATTTGGACCTGGAGCACTTCGAAGAGAAGAGAAGTGGAAGAGGACTGCAAACCCAGCGGAGGGGAGACTTCCAGAACGAGGACAAAGGCTTGTTCTCGGACCGGAGCTCATGGTTTTCTTCTCTTCCGTACATAAGGCTCCAGACTGAATGAAATGTTTGAGAAGGCTGGAAGATATAGATTTTCCTTGTGATAAAAGTTCTAACCCAGATAAAAAGGAAAGGATATCTGTGGAGCACTTCTCAAACACTAGAGCGTTCATAAACGAGAAAGAGCGAAGAGAGCGAAACCTTGACTATGGGCAGAAAGGATAAGAGAGCCCAACAAACTAAGTTACCGAAATTGCAAGAGAACGTGCCGAGGTAATGAAGAACGAAGTCGAAGGACTTTGGCAGAAGTTGCAGAAGACTTCGCAGGAGGCGAAGGAAAAGCTACAACAGGAGAAGCCTGTTCCAGGTGGCTCGAGGACGAGCCACAAGTAAGTGTTAGGGGACTGTTGGAGTAGGGTCCCGTAGCTACAGAAGAAGCTGCTAGTTTTGGCGGAGAGGTAAGTTTTGGCGAAAAGAAGATAAGACGGAGCTACGACGCAGTAGCACGGTTCCAGCTGCAGAGCAGAGCCGAAAACCATGACTTTTTGAGATATGAAATTCAAAGAAAGGCAACGGTACCTAAGCGGCCGAGAAGGGAGAGCTCACCCACTACATTGAAGGCAACGGCGGAAGACAGGAGGGCTCAGCGACCCCCATAAAGAAGAAGGAGCAACGAGGCTCAAGCATTGAAGGCGAAGGACAGAAGCGCGAAGCGGTGCATAGTACCCATGATCAGTGCCGGGAAGCATGGAAGACTGTAGAGAGCTGTGGTGTGACGGGAAGTGGCTACCTCAAGGACAGAGAGGACCGACTGTCACTAGTTAGGTTTTGGGTTACTGTTGGGACATGCCCACAGTGTTGTAATGGCACGACCTTCGGGCTGCCTATATAAAGATGTAATTTTGTATTGTAAAGGGTTATCTAGTTGGTTAGATAGAGAGACATTCGTGATTGAAACAGGTAATAAGGATAAGTAGACTGTTGTAAAAGCTGAGCTTTGGTTCTGGTTCTAGCGGTAGCAATCTTACTAAAACCAGTAGCCGGCTTGTAGAGCATGCATGTAACGATCCATAGGGATCGACTGAGAGGGAAAAGTATGTTGTAAGAGAGACAGCATAAAGGTAGAGAAGAAAGATCTAAGAGAGAAGATCTTGAGCTGCACATGAGGCGCAGCAGAACTGTGTTTGCCTTCCCTTAAGCTATAATAGAGAAGCACAGTTTTGTGGATGTAACTCCCATCCTGGGGGCGAACCACATTAAAATCCCGTGTTCTGCGATTGATTTGCATATTGTGTTTATTTGCTGCATCTATTCGATTATGTTATGCAATTTGCTTACAGTTGATGTATGAATGAGTTGTTTAGTTACAACACTACAGGAAGATATATACAAGTTGAAATCCTTGGCACGTCGTATAAGGGCTACTTATGCTTGCCTTAGATAGTTAATTAATCATAGTAAGACAGTTTGGGTATCAGGTCTTGCGCGTCGACAGAAACAACACTAAGTGCGCTAAGCCGCGGTTGGAGGGTATCGCAAGAAGGCAATACCACACCAGCAGAGGAGCTGCGGTGCGCGACTCCGTGGGTTGAGGACTTAGCGTTGAACAGGAGTTTCGTGTCGCACGGTGTGCGGCGATGCGGTGAGATTGGGACTATTGTGAGAAGGAAGAAGTCGTGCGACGAGAGAAGAACCCGCGCGACGCGCGCAAGGGTAGAGATGCTGCGGCTAGAAGAGCTGCGCGACGAAGGGATTGCGCGGCGCGAGCAAGAAGTTGCACGACGCATAGACATAGAGGGAGATCTTGCAGCCAGAAGAGCTGCGAGCCACCAGTAGGATTGCCACAGAACCTGGTCCAAGACGCTTGAGTCCTTGGCCAACCCATTAGAATCACTTCGGGTGAGACTTCAGGCCGCTATGCGGTCTGTCGCCGAAAGGGCCAGTGAGCTAGGGGTGTTGTTGGTTGATTATAGTAAACCCGGGTCTTCCCATGCAATCAACATACCACATGACCCCAAGACTCAGGTAAAATGCATAATAGATTTACAGCCTTATCTTCATCCTCAATGTGAATGTCCATACTATTCAACTGGCAAATAAGAGTATTAAATACATTTAACTGATATGCAATCTTTGTTCCTTCTTTCATCTTCATACCATATAACTGTCTTTTTTAATAAATTCTATTTGTTAAAGATTTGGTCATATACATGTTTTCTAATCTATTCCACAAACTTGCTGCTGATTTTTTTGTAGCAATGTTAAACAAGACATCATCTGTAAGACGTAACAGAATTGTGCTAAGTGCTCTCGCATCCAAATCCTCCCATTCATCATCTGACATAGTTACGGGTCTTTTCCTTTTGCCATCTAAGGCCTTCTGCAACCCTTGCTAAACTAACAAATCTCGCATCTTTAGTTTCCACAACTCAAAGTTATTCTTACCGCTAAACTTCTCAATCTCAAATTTTGAACTAGACATTTTTGCCATTACTTTGTTAAGTTTCAGACTTTCAAATACTACTCCAGAGTTTTAATGATCCAATAAATTTTTAGCCTCAATTCAATTCAAAATTTTCAAAAAAACTTCTTCAGCTTTAATTATGATATTCTGACATCCAATATATTATAAGATAATATTTAAAAATGTACCTTATACCTCCCACTTTGAAATAAATCTGATAATATAACCTTATATAAATTCCATGATAATTAAAAGAGGCAGAGCATAGTAAAACTTGGCAAAGAACGTTCCACACTCAGCCTAGGCGGTGATCATTCTCCACAGTCAATAGTGACTCCACTAGCGATTGAACGCTGTGCTCGGCACACAGCTAGTAGTTGAGTCTTCTCCTTAGAAAGGGCACGCAACACCAGTTCCAAAATTGCTCACACGGGTCTCCATGGGCTATCTCATGCATATGCTCACGTGGGTCTGTCTTTTTTATCCCTGCGCACGGGATTCAATAGACCACATCAACGGTAGCAGTCTAGGCAGCAGTCCACCTTTCTTCTCACGGTGAAAACCTTCACGCCCAAAAAAGAAAAAAAGAAAACTTCACGCTCTTCTTCTCAGTCAACTCACGCGGATGTCTCCATGGCGGCTCCTCTATCCACGGCCAGTGCTCACGCGGTTGTCTCCATGGCAGCTCCTCTATCCACGACGCACTTGGACTGGTTTCTCACGCGTAGCACCAACTTGGTTCTGATACCACTTGTTGAAATTTGAGTCTGAATATAACATTAACCCCAATTTGGGAAACATCCACCTTGGCAAAGTAGTGATGTCTTATTCCTTTCATCAATGAAGATTACAATCAGGCATATCATCCGCACATCTCATTCACTCATCTTGCTCCTCTCCAAATACATTTAAATACATTTAGTCAAGAAGTTACATTAACGGAAGAACTGCCACCGATTATAGTAACTCCTAATCAACCAACAATTACGGTTGAGAAACCAATTTACTTTAATTAGTTGTCACAAATTTAACACTTCTTGCAACTCCACCCTTTGCAAATACAACTCAGCAAATTCAAACCTTAAAATGTGAGAGGTGTCGCTAGAAATTGCGCTCATATACAATATACAATTCAAGAGTTTCTTTCGATTTTGATACTTACAAAACACAAGCAAATACCAAAAATTACCCAAGAACTTACAAAGAAACATAGTTGCAAGTTACATATATGATAGTTGAATTGGGTAAATATGTTATACCCGAAATGAGGTGATGTGGATCTTTTCTACAATTTTCTTCTAATGAAGCAACTCCACACTAGTTTCATATTTGCAATTTTCTTCATACTTCCACCAATAACCCGCAATTATCTTTGCACAATCTCTCCCAAGCTTTTTCTGGAAATCTAATACTGTCATTCAGCAACCAGGCAGTCAACCAATAAGTTTCTTTAGTAGTGAGCTTAATCTGCAATTTAATTCTACAGATTTCATTTTAATTCAATTCTACAACACGTAATCAATTATCTAGCATACAAACTCAAGTCTTCAGCAAGCAAATCAATTTATACAGTAGCATTTTTCAATTCTGCAACTATAGCAATAGGCTACAAATTCTATACAAGGTTGTCTTGCAACAATAATATTTTCACAGACGTCAACAATGTTTCAACTTTCAAGCATACAGGGAAGAAAAAATAAAATTGCACAATTTTTTCTTACAAAATGCTTATTCACATCACTGCCCAGACAAAAGAATAGCAAATCAAATCTCCTTTACAGCATGCAAGGTAGACTTCGGTCTTCAATTTTCTGAGGTTCAATGCTCAGTTGCATCAACCAAATAACAAGTTTGTGTAGGGATAATATGTTGGTTAACATGTTTCAGTTCGCATCACTCAAACATGGTCTTCAATACTTGGCAATAGCTCCATGAATGGGCAATATTCACCAATTCATACTATTCTTCCAGCTCTAGAGAAAATAACAACTCCAACACTACAACAATTTATTTTCGTGGGAATTCTTAATATAAATATCAATAGTATTCAACTCATGAGCAAACCTTCAGTCATCAACTCGACTTTAATTATACACATTGCAGAAATTACACATGACCACATAGCAATAGTCTACTTCATTAAACGTGAAGAAGGATGGCAACTTCACACATAAGTCTCGATATTTCTGCAACAACTATCTTCACAAGTTTCCTTGCCGAACAAACACGAGCTCATCATACTTCAATGCATCTTCACTTTCTTGAGAGAGGTAGCCAGTTTTAAGAGAGGTTGCATATGCTCAAAAGAGTGATCGCAGCTCGTGGAGGTCACCTTAGTGCAACTACAAGATTTATTAATAAATTTTAGGGTTTCCCCTATATTCTTCAACAATTTATCTCCACACTCAGTTGTATGAGGCACAACTCTATAGTTGATTTTCCCTAGAGATATCAAATCATTACCATAGATTTTTAATAATTCTTCTTAGGTCCAAACTAGGATTTGTTTGATTAATTATTCCACTGTCAAATGGTCTCAGGTGTTGTATTCCTTCATGTTCAATGCATCAAAGGATATTTTATGTACAACTCATCCTCCTAAGTTCATGTTCAATGCATTAAAGGGTCTTTAATGTACAACTCAACCTATAAGGTGGCACCTTAATGTCTGTTGGATGGCTTGAACGTACATGTTTGTTAAGGATGGCCAGATATTATCACTTACCAAAAATTGCAACTCTCTATATGAGTCTTTACTAATGCAAAAGAATCAGAACATTAGAAGAGAGGTGGTGTTATAGCTGATTTTACCACTCCAGGTGAATCACACTTGTATGGCCTTTCCCCTGTCCCTCTGCAGACTCCTTAGACCCCTTGGACCATTTTTTGTCCTTTGATGTTTCCTTGACCATCCCTAAAAACATGTGAGAATCCATATACGCGGCTTTTAAACCCCTAATCGCATATATACGCGGGTTTGACCCCTAAAACCGCGTACATCAGGATGTGTGCATAATCCAAATCCTTTTGGAGTTTTCCTTGACATGGATCCGACTCACTTGACTCCTGGCCTTCCATATGCCTTGAGATCGCTCGGATTCGACCTTTCATTACCCCTTTGAAAAGCTATATAAGGAACTCTTTGGTACATTGAAGGCATAAGAGAGAAATGAGAGCAAAGAAACTATAGTTCATTGTTGCCAGAACTTGTGCTTGAGTCTGCATCCCTTTGTTTCTTGGAGCACTTTTGTGTTCTTCCCAAGCTTTCCTTTCGCTTGTGAGCTTGCTATCGAGATATGGAGGATTGAGGTGGTGGAGGCCCAAGTGGGGGATTCAGTTTCTCCGATTCGCAAACGTGCCAACAGAGGTTTTATCCATTGTAATCTCTGATTTTATATTAATAGAAATATCTTTTCCTGTCCAATAATGTATGTTTGAATGAATATTTTATCCATGGGATGATTTCAAATGTTTATACATTGTTGATTATATATGCTAGAATAGATCTAACACCAAGATATATAGTATGCTTGTCTTGTTTACTTGTTGTTGAGGGCGTGATTAATCAATTCAAGGTGAAGTTGGAAAGATCAACGAGGATCTACTTCAACCGTCCGAAATAAGGTACGAGGTATGATCCTTTAGTGTTAGATATTTAATTTCTATTGCATATTGGAAATGATTGATTTTTGGAGTCAAGCTGTCTGTTGTGGTACACCAAACCATAGGAATTTCTCTCTGTAACATAATTGGCGACTCTGCTGGGGAGTTCCTAGTAGTTGTCCTTTGGGGGTTTTCTATCGACATTCAATGACTTTGAATTGCTCTTTTTCTCTTGTTTATGTGTCGATTCTGGGGGCATGTTTTCCTGGTAGTGTCTGATTGGTGTGAAATTTGTCTCAGCTTGTCTATTTTCCTTTATTTTTATGCACCTTTCTTCCTGTACGCGAGTTTTGAACTCACAGTCGCGTATATACGCGGGTTTATTTTCTATTTCTGCGTACACACGCGGGTTTACTGCAAACAGTCGCGTATGCCCTTAGTTTTTCCTTCTAGTGGAAGTTGGATGGTTGCTGGGTGAATTTTGATGATTGCTGAGTCTCCTTTGATACTGCTAGAGTCTGTATAAATCCCTGTTTCTGACCAGAGATGGGTTTTTTTAGGGTAAATTTTATTTTTTTAAGAATGTTCTTGTCATTGCGTTTTCAATTTTTTGTTTTAGGATTAGTGCATTAGATTTATTTTACCTTAGTTATTTGCTTGAGTGCTACTTGAGTGTGCTTGCAGACTCTAAGGGTTGTAGAATCATTCTTTTGCTTTTATATCTCATTTTTGTTTCAAAAAATCCAAAAATATTTGCTTATCATCATGCATTGCATATTGCATTTTGCATAGTACTTGCACTAGATTTGCTTTGGAGTATTAGTTAGGATTTCATATAGGAAAGTTTGCATTTATCATTTGAAGATAATTATGCATTTCACGTAGTAGCATACCCTGTTTTTCATGGACACAATGCATTTGCATTGATTGTCAGGTGTGCATTTTACTTAATGTTGTGTCATAACGCCATTAGTTGCACGGCCATATCCCTCTTTTGAGAAATAAAGCCAATTAAAATCAACGCTTAATTAAAATGAACTACACTATTTTATTTGATAGGGTTCACCAACAAGCTTAGGTTTTAAGGTCTTGGAATAGTTCATTGTAAGTCAATTCTCCAAGACCACTAAACACCAACATGTATGTATCTGTCCAGGTGAGTGTGTGAAATTCCTTGGTATAACCAATGTTTCTCATGATCCTCCTCTCAAAAGGGAGTTAAGCACGAGGCAGTGTGAGCAGTTATTGATTGGGATAATCCCTAGTCATAACTAAGTAGCACCAGAGATATTTCTAGGATTGTATTCCTATATGGGGGCTCTTTCGATAATTTCGAGCTTTGCTACCTTTCCCATACGGTCAATCCCGCCTACAACTGTCCACCTGAGCATTGATTATATTGAGGTGACCTTAGTAGCCTTACCTAGGATATCGAGGGGGCACTTTGCAGGGGTTATTCTGCGGGTGTCCCGGCCATGTTGGGGTCGGACAGCACAGTCGCTTTACGCGTTGAAGCTGAGGGCCACAATAATTGGTTACGTACCTCTGCTTGTTGTGTATGGGATTCTCAAGCCTCTCCTAGGACAGACATACCTGTTTCATTCGGGAGCTCACTTATCCTACCCTTGATTGCCTGTGTTTGGCTTTAGATTTTATTGGTGATTGCTCTGTGCATGTTAGCTTGCCTAGGGTTTGCGTAGATAGAGAGTCTTTTTATATTTTTTGAGTCATTGTGGATTCGAGTGTGGCTCCTCGCCGTTCTCATCGTTTAGCAGGACTTCTGCCTTCTACATCTCCTCCTCCTTTGGGAGAGAGAAATAGACAGTCCAGGCGGACTACTTCGCACATTGATTCACACACCATGGGAGACCACGTTGAAGGTATTTATGAACCACCTTCTCCCATTAGCGTGGAAGATGGGGAGTTTACTCCTAACTATGATCCTTCACCCGACTTGACTGATTTAGGTCCTATGATTTCTGAGATAGGTACGTTTCATGATAGACCTACTTACTCTAGGGTTGATTCCCTAGTGACGCATCGCTGGTATGGAATGTCGAAAGATGATGAGACTCATTTCCAACCCGTGAGCACTAGTTATGGTAGTTATGGTATGTCTGGTTTTCCTACACATGATTTGGCATTTCATGTCAAACCTGAGTTTGAGCCTAGCACTATGCCTGGGGGCACTCTCATTCCTTACCATGCGGAGAGCTTTGGGAGCACAAGTCACATTGCACCTTCCATCCCAGCGGTGGAAGCTACATCATATATTCCTCCTAGGTCTAGGGTTAGTGATCCTATTAGGATACCAGATCCGAGACGAGTGACTATAGGGAATAACACGTACATAATTACTCAGGTCCCTCCGTCCTCTGTCCCTAGTTCTTCGAATGTTCACCCTCCACTTGATTCATGTGGTCCTTCAGGCCAGAATGTTGCTACGAATCATGTCTGTACTGTGGTTACTAGACCAGTTGTGTCTCAAGTTTACATATCGCTCGTTGCTTCGGGAGGTTATGTTCATACTTCTAGAGGTCATGTTACTACTTCTGGAGTGTATATCCCTACTTCCGCTATGTATATTCCTACTTCCAGAGCATATATTCCTACCTACAGAGTATCTTATGGGACATCGCATGCGATGACTTGTGGACCTTATTATGGGATGCAGTATGGACAGGGTTCTTCACCTTATGGGTGTGGTTATCAACAACCTGCTTACTCTCCAAATTACAACTTTGTAGCTCCGAATAGTCAAGGTACACCACACTATGGTGCTTCCACGCCACCATATACGGGTCAAACGGGAGGAGGGCACTATGTCCAAGGCCATGGTGGTAACCAGACCTATGTGAATCAGAACTATCAGGGAGCGGTCCATCGCCCTCATCATCCTAGGCTCCCTTTCCTCACAATGCTGAATCTTCCTGACTTGTCAAGATTGAAAAACGATCCTATAGCTCATGACCCGGCTTGGCCAACTGTCCCTACTAAGCTTGCCTCGGACATACCCAAATTGGAGGGAAAACCGGGAGAGGATCTGAGCGAAGATGTTACTACCTTTCACCTATGGTGCTCTTCCAATTCCTCACATCAGGACTCAATCCATTTGAGACTATTTCAACGCACCCTTACAGGGCCTGCCGTGAAATGGTATATAGAGCTACCTAGGGGGGAATTCGCTTTGTTCGATGACCTAGCGATGACTTTTCTTAACCACTTCCAGCTACCAGTGCATTATGATGTTGGTACTGAACTCTTGTTGACATTTCGGTAGGATAAAGCCACACACATCTCGGATCATATCCAAGAGGGATGTAGACGAAAGAGGTTGATTAAAGCCTTTATACCACTGAAATTCCTCCTCGAATGGTTCCTTAAGTCGTTATTGCCGTATATAGAGAAGGATGTGTCTACATCCAGAGTGAAAAATGAGGAACAAGCCATTTTTAGGGTGCAGGAACTGGATTTGATTTATGCTCAGTCCGGTTTGTTATATGAGATCATTCCCAATGCCCCGCATTCTAATTTCGACCCCAAAGTTAAACCTGGACCACATGTCGATGGCATTGTGGGTTGTGCGAGTGCTAAACCTACGGATTCGGTTGCAAAACAAGTTAGTCAATTGTCACTCAACCAATCTGCTTCGGGACCAGCCACGGCTTCGTCTCAACCCACCCAAACGGCGAGTGTGCTTTCAGTACAATCGTCGGACCAGAAGGGTAACCAGCATCCTGGACAGAATAAAAATAAGGGTAAGAATAATCGTAAGGGTGGGAATAGGAACGAGAATGCTAATAATGGCAAGAACGCCCGTGATGCTGGGGGGGACAAGCAAGCTAAACGTAAGGTTAAATTCCCTTGCAAGTTGTGTAAGGGCGATCACCTCACTTACTTGAGCCCTCGTATCAATGAATCCTCGAGATTCTTGGCACAGGGCCCAGTTGTGCTGACTAACCCTTTACCTCACAATCAAAATATGAACTCGAGGACCCATTATCAGTCTGGTGGTGATCAAGATCTGCCAGAGGGTAGTGGTTGTGGTTGCATTAACATGGTTCGTGCTACGAAAGACTATGGTTCGTCACAACCCAACCCAGGAAAGGAACCTGATCCACCAGGGACTCCTTTGCGTATTGAAAAACCTGGGGATAAACCTGAAGCTGCACCTCGCATTCCTAAGGGAGTCCTTAAGCATTCGAGGCACAATCCTAATGCCCGAGCCACCCAGAACTATTTATTTGTCAAGGATTTGGGCCACACTCCTTATGTGATGTCTGCACTGGAAGTGCTTCAGAGTTGTCCTTCGCAAAGGAAGGCTTTGCTTTCTGCCCTTGGTGTGAATGATGATAATTCTTCCTCCATGATTAAATTTGAAACCGTAGGGCTTCAGCCTCACTCGCCTTACTATGTGTCTCTTTTGATTCACATAGAATGTCTTAACATGACCGTCAAGCGCACTGTGATTGACAAAGGCGTTGCTGCTTATGTGATGTCTTTATCGTGTTGGAAGGGTTTAGGTTCCACTGAGTTGTCTAATTCAGCAACCATGTTAACTTCATTCAATGGGAGATCGTTTAGGCCATACGGGATTCTCCCTTCCCGTAAGGTCTGTTTGGGAGGGAAGACCGTTGCGATAGAGGTCGAGGTGGTTGATGCGCCCCTTGACTACAATCTCTTGCTGGGTAGGAATTGGATGTATAGTATGTAAGCCATAGCTTCTTCCCTATTTCGCGTTGTATGCTTTCCATTTAACGGGAAGATAGTTACGATTGATCAAACGTCATTCAAGAATCCGTCAGTTACCGCATCTTCGGGAGCTTCGATCCCGATTGTAGAGCACTCTTAGCTGGCAACTAGGAGAGTGGGCGTGGGAATGTATCCATCCCTCCTGGGAAGCTTTAGTTGCCCTGCACCTATCCTTATGATAGGGTCTAGTTCTGGTGAGGCTTCAACATCTATAAGATTGGTGTCTTTTCACATGAGTCATATGGAAGATCTTTGGATTCTTCCTACACTGAATACTTCGAGTGAGCCCATCATGACGAACGTGTCGTTGCTTGCAACTATGGTAGCTTATCGAGCTAATCTTGAGTGTGTTGCAGAGCCTAGTACTTCCTCTTTGCGGCCGGAGGAGGAGGACCCTTATTTGCTGACTGCATGGGCAGTACAGTCCTCTCACACACATGACCGCCTTGATAGTGTTTTTCCTTCAGACGAAGTGATTATTGAGGCCATGTCAGGAGTTGAGCCACCATGGGAAGAGCTCCATCATAGATCTTATTTTCTTCCCGAGCTTGACCGCTTGGAGCGTGAGGACTTTAGGGAGGTTCTTAGCGAGAGGATTGGTAGTCCCATGGTTCCATTAAGCTCTCCTGGTTTGATAGCTGATGGAAACATGGCAAATACATCTCCAACGATTCCTATCAATATCTCTCGCGATCCTGGCAGGATAGAGAATGTCTATATTGGGGCAGAATGTTCCCATGCTAAGATTCTAGAATACACCGAGCTGTTTAAAGAATTTCGTGATATCTTTTCTTGGTCTTACGATGAAATTCCAGGTATCGACCCTTGCATTGTTGAACACGAGATTAAGACTTATCCCAACGCTCCTGTTCAACAACGTTTGCGTGCAGTGAATCCTAGGAAAGCACCCGCGATTAAGGCAAAGATAGAGAAATTGTTGAAAACCGGTTTTATCTATCCCGTTCCCTTGACGTAGTGGGTTTCAAACCCCGTTCTAGTTGACAAGAAGTAGGGAGCAATTCGCATATGTACTGATTTCCATGATTTGAATCGTGCATGTCCTAAGGACAATTTCTCCACACCATTTATTGATTAGATTTTGGATGAGTGTGTGGGTAGCGAGGTTTTTTCCTTTATGGACAGCTTTTCTTGATATAATCAGATACAAATTAAGCCTGAGGACCAACATAAGACTGCATTTATTTGTCCTTGGGGAACTTTTGCATATCGAAAAATGCCTTTTGGCCTTAAGACTGCCGAAGCTACTTTTCAGCAAGCCATGACCTTGATTTTCCATGATCTCAAATCGATTATCGAAGTATTTTTGGATGACCTTGCTACTCATTCTCGTATGAGAATGCGTCATTCCTATCATTTGAGATTAGTATTCGAAAGTTTAAATCCTCACAAGTGCATCTTTTGTGTGAAGTCAGGTCGCTTATTAGGATTCATCATGTCTAAAGAGGGTATAAGAGTCGACCCTTTGAAGGTTGAGGCAATATTTCAGTTGTCTCCCCCGAAAAATATTTGTCATCTTCAATGTTTGCAAGGCATGACAAACTTCTTATGAAGATTCGTTGTCAATTTTGCCAATTTGACTAGAGGCTTCATGCGTCTTTTGAAGAAGGACACCACCTTTTGTTGGGATGAGCGAGCCCAGGAGTCCTTTGATGCGCTCAAACGAGCCCTATCATTGGCCCCGGTGAATAGTCCCCTAGACTATAGCCGTGATTTTCTACTTTATGTGGCCACGTCCATGGAGACGATTGGGATGGTTTTGGTTCAAGAGGATGAGGAGCTCCAAGAGCATGTCATATACTATCTGAGCCAGAATCTTATTAACGCAGAGATTCGTTATTCTCATGTTGAGAAGCTTCCCTTAGCTATCGTACATGCGGTTCACCGGTTGAGACATTATATTTTCCTTCGCCAGACCTTGGTTGTAGCCCATGTAAATCTATTTCAATACGTCCTCACTCGAAGGATGATTGGGGGAAAATATAATAAATGGATTGTCATCCTGCAAGAATTCGACCTCGAATTTGTTTCGACAAATCGAAGAAATCGTTAATTTTTGCAGAGCTTATATTGGATTTCCCAAGCGTCACTAAGGAGTTGGTTTGTGAAGATACGTTTATCGATGAGCACATCTTCTTAATCTAAACTTTAGACCCATGGTATGGGGATATCATTATATATCTACAAACGTTGAAGGTCCCCACTCACCTCTCACGGGATGAACGACGACGATTACATCACGTGTCTGAGAATTACCTCATAGTGGATAACACTTTATACCGCCGTGGGGTAGATTCCATATTACGACGTTGTTTAACTCATGATGAGGTTGAGGTAGTGTTGAATGATTTCCACGAAGGGGCATGTGGTGGTCATTTATCTGGGTTTTCTATAGCCCAAAAAATATTAAGAGCAGGTTATTTCTAGCCGTCGATTTTTAAAGATTGTGTAGATGCGGTCAAGAGGTGCCACCCTTGCCAGGTGTTTGCACGTAATATGCGCTCGAAACCTGCCCCGTTACATCCCGTCATCACCGCCGGTCCCTTCACTAAGTGGGGGCTTGATTTTATGGATTACAACCCAGCTTCAGTTGGGGGGCATCATCATATCATAGTGGTTGTTGATTACTTCACGAAATGGGCCGAGGCTATGCCTACAGTTAAATCCGACGGTGAGACAGCCGCGCACTTCGTATTCAACCAGATTATTACTCGGTTCAGGATTCCGAAAGATCTTGTCACTGACCATGGCTCACACTTTCAGAATCGTATGATGGAAGGGTTGGCATCAAAGTTAGGGTACAAGCAAGAGCATTCCTCCTCTTACTACCCTCAAGCGAATGGACAGGTAGAAGCAGTGAAGAAATCACTCAAATCCATTCTCCAACGAACCATTGCATGAAGCAAGAATAATTGGCACATTATGTTATATCCTGCTTTGTGGGCATATAGAACCGCTGTTAAGACTGCCACGGGTTTTTCTCCATATCAGCTTGTACATGGAGTGGAGTTGGTATTGCCAGTTGAATGTGAGATTCCTTCTTTGAAACTAGCTGTAGAGCTCTTACCAGACACTTCCCCATTGGAGGAGCATTTGGTCCACCTTGAGCAACTTGATGAGCAAGGTCGAGATGCCTTGGTGGCTTTAGAAGTAAATAAAAGTCGCGTAAAGGTCCAGTACAATAAGTCTGTCCATCCAAGGAGGTTTAGTGAGGGAGACTTGGTCCTTATGTGGGATCAACCGAAATAACCCTTGGGGGCAGGAAATTTTAACCCCATGTGACGTGGTCCTTACGTCGTCAAACGTGTGTTAGAGAAGGGTGCTTATGAGTTAGTGGATTATGAGGGAACGACCTTAGCGGAGCCTAGGAATGGGCTCTATCTCAAGAAGTACTATGCATGCTTTTCAGCCAAGGCTGGTTATTGTAAATTATTGTACAGTTTTGCATAGTTAGGTCTTTTTTCTTATAGTGATCGGGTTTGTCATTAATTTATGTTTCTTTTGGTAGATGTCAATGGAATCTTCCACCCTACATAGGATTCGCGAATGGTGCGAGCCGTCACACTCAACACTCAGCCTCTGTTGCTTGGGTGATTTATACTCCTATGGGTTAGGTATTGTCTTCAGGAGGCGTATGCTTACGACCATCTTCAAACAATGTTGCTGAGTATAGTGTCATTATTGAGCTTCTACGGGATGCCATTTTACATGGCATTCTCTCTCCTGAGGTACGTCTTGATTCAGAGTTAGTAGTGTCACAGCTTAATGATTTGTACCATGTTAGAGATCAAACGTTATTAAGAAGATTCTTATGTGTGAGATTATTAGAACGACAATTTGACAATATAGCATACATACATGTTCCAAGAATTAATAATCAAGTTGCTGACTCATATGCTAACTACGTGTTAGATTGACATTTGTTTCATACACAGTAAATTCATCACAAACACAAATTTTTATACATGTAAATAAATAAACCGATCATCATAAAAGTTTTTATATACATCCAAAATGTGGTAATACATAGTGTCATAATACAAAAATGGGGCTCTCAAGCCACCAAAATATAATACATGGTAATACAAAATGTATCTCCTAGGTATCTAAACCTATGGAGGAGGAGGGGGGTTGTGATCATGGAAGGTCACTACGGCTCTAGCTAGCCGTCGGAATAATCGCACCCATGCTTGTGGTACACCCACCACCTGGTGCTGCATAGCCTCAGGCAAGTCCTCGTGATCCGGAAACAAGATCTTTGCTACTCTACGACGTTAACATGAATTGCATAAAGAGCATGAATGAAGCTCACAAATTCACAAGAAGAGAACCAAACAGCATAGACAATACGCACACAAAGATAACAAGTTGATAACGGAGTTCGTCCAGAATGGACTACGTCTCCGGGCCTGCTTCTCAATAGGAGGGCCGATCTATAATCTCAGCATAAGGAAAAATACATGGCAATGATACAATGATACCTTGGCGACAATGTTCAGGAAGAGAACCGCTGCCCAAAACACAACAAGACTGCTTCCAGCAACTCCGAAGCATGAAGACGGTGTAAAACGAGTATAAACACTCGTACCTTCCTCCTGCAGAGCTACGCAATCTCCCTTCTCTCCTTTAGCTACAAAGTCTCCACTCCAAAGCATGACCTTGGACTCCAAAGCATGAGTGGGAAATAGAAAATGAATGGGTTTATATAGCTTGTATGGACTCCTCTCACATGATCCTCATGGTTTCTCAAGTTACAACAATGTTGCCTAAATAGGCATATGGTTACAACTCTCCAAATTGGTTAGCATGTGGTTGGGCTCTTTATTAACTAATAACCAAAGATACTTAACAAAATACCCTTTTAAAAAGGCATTCCCTTTTGGTTGGTTTTTAATATGGTTACAACCATATAAGAACCATACAAACCCACTTTTAACTTAACCCAAAGTTCGTTAAGCAAGGGTGGCGCTCCAAGCCTCCAACCCATATAATGTAACCCGTTGAAGTTTGTTATAACACGTGGTCATAACCAAAGTTATTAATGCACATGTGGTGAGGATCATAACCAAAGTTTTCGAACCCCTTTAAAAACTTAACCCAAAGTGTTAAATGACACATGTGTTTAAAGAGTGGCATGTCCCACGTGGTGGTTGTGCCAACGAGAGGGGAGCGAATCTTGTGAAGAGTGGTGAATACCTTTGCATAAACATGCATCAACCAACCGGGAGATGCCACGTGTCTCCATTTCATTGGTCCATGTCAATGCTTTGTTAGGTGCCAACTTGATGCCACCTCACCACTTATCATCCACGTGGCATGCATTAACCAACCGGGAGTTGCCACATGTCTTAGCCTCATTGGTCCATGTCAATACCTCGTCATCTTGTATGGATGCCACGTGTCACCCTACCAGTGGTGCCACGTGGCACCCCCATTTTGCCTGTTTCATCAATACAACAAAGCGCAATAACTTTCTCATACGGAGTCCGTTTGAGGTGAAACGAACGCCGTTGGAATCGTCTCGACGAGCCCTTCGATCTGGTGCTAGTTTTTCTGAGATTGGAGGACTTCAAAAATTTTCCTTCTTGGATCCTCTTGGATCATTCCTCCCCACTGAGAAGCTTTTGGCCTCCAAAAGCCTTTACTAATCAACAGATAGGTGAGGGAATTGCTCCCTCACTTTCTCCTTTTCGATCCACTTGGCCTTGCTTGGATGAGTGCCTTTGATGCCCACTCGAATATACTCAACATCACCTCCGCGAGAAGTCCTTGTCCTTCTGTCCAAGATGACATCTTCCTTTAGCTCATCCATGTACTCAGGAGCAAATTCATCAACTTATGGCAATGAGACATTCTCCCTTTCATCCATGATCATGGGAGGCTCATAGAGTTTCAAGTTCTCCACATTCACCACTGAGTAGATCTGCATGTATGGCGGTAGCTCTAAGCGAAAATCATTCGTCCCAATCTTCTCCAAGATGGTGAAGGGACCATACCTAATGGGCTTGAGCTTCTTGCCTTCTCCTTTCTTCCTCTCCTTGCTGATGTGAAGCCACACTTGATCTTCCACCTGAAACTGATGATCAACTCTATGTTTGTCATGGCGAGCCTTGTACTGGGCTTGACTCTTCTCCAACTGCTCTTGCACTGCTTGATGTACCTGTTGAACTCTTTGAATGAACCTACGGGCTTTGTCTTCATCCTTGGAAGCACTTGAATCAACCTCTCTCCCATAAGTCAAGTCCAATGGAGTCTTTGGCAAGTACCCAAAGCATGTCTCAAATGGCGAGCTCTGAGTGGAAGAATGCATAGCCCTGTTGTAGGCATGCTGCACATACTGGATCTGTTCATCCCATAACTTAGGATGCTTGTTGCAATAGCCTCGAAGCAAATGGACAACTGTCCTGTTGACTACTTATGTCTGTCCGTCGGTCTGTGGATGGAAAGCGGTGCTCCTCTTCAACTTGGTGTCCATCATACACCATAATTTTGTCCAAAACTCTCCAAGGATTCGGGAGTCCCGATCTGAGATAATGGACGTAGGGAGTCCAAAGTGAACCCATACATGCTGAAAGAAAAGAGAAGCAGCCTGCTCTGCAGTGACCTGCTTTTTACATGGCATAAGAATACACATCTTGCTAAACCTATCCACGACCACATACAAGTAGTCATGACCCCTCCTAGACATAGGCAAACCCCCCACAAAATCCATGGAAATGCTTTCCCAAGGATGGGAAGGAATAGGAAGTGGTGAGTACAGCCCCAATTATCTATTAGTGGGCTTACAAGTAGAGCACATCACACACCCCTTTACATATTTTGTTACAATGTCTTTCATGCGAGGCCAATACACAAGTCTTTGCAAATGAGCCAAAGTCTTACCTACCCCAAAATGCCCTGATACAAGAGAAGTATGAGCTTCTCGTATTACATGGACTCTTTCACTGATAGGAACACATAACTTGCCCAAATGATAGAGCAACTTTCCCTGCAAATAGTAGTCTTCCACCTGTGTGCCATTGGTTAGCTTCTCATAAATCTCCTTGAAATCATCATCAGTAGCATACTGCTCAATATAACTTTCATGGGATAAAGAAGCGTTTTTCAAGACAATAGATGCAACAATAGGAGGTCTAGAAAGCATATTTGCCACTTTATTACCAGTACCATTCTTGTACTTGATAACTGCAGACAACCTGTACATGCCCACATTAGGAAGAGGGGCATCCTGCTGGAGATGAATCTCATGCTGAATCTCCCTTTTGGGAGGCAAACCTGTAGGTTC
>LPNX011183000.1:1089160-1127198 GCA_001517045.1 Pseudotsuga menziesii
AGACTTCACATCGAGCTTCAATAAGGGCTTCCTTTGAGGCTCTTTGTGAGGAACCTTGGAATGCTGAGAATGAGATGAGGAAGAAGCACTTGAACTTGTGCTTGAAGCTGAAGGTGAAGAAGGAGGCTCAGGAGGCTCTTCGCCACCTCCTCCTTGGTTAACTGAAGCGTTGCCTTCGTCCTTCACTTCTTTGTCTTCCTTCTTTACTTCACTGCCTTTTCTTTCTTTTGCTATGCATTCTTCATAGTCTTCAAACAACTTGTCTACCTTGTCGGCCATCATGTAGAAGACCTTGTGAAAGTTTGCCTCCATCTCGGTGCGGGCATCATTAGCTTCCATCTTCTTCCTTCGGTGTGCACGTCCGATTTCAGAATTGTAAGGCTCTAATGTACCCTCACCAGCTTGGAGTTTAGCCCTCGTGAGCATCCACACTCACAATCCAACGTCAAATAGCCCTGCTCTGATACCACATGATCCGGAAACAAGATATTTGCTACTCTACGACGTTAACATGAATTGCATAAAGAGCATGAATGAAGCTCACAAATTCACAAGAAGAGAACCAAACAGCATAGACAATACGCACACAAAGATAACAAGTTGATAACGGAGTTCGTCCAGAATGGACTACGTCTCCGGGCCTGCTTCTCAATAGGAGGGCCGATCTATAATCTCAGCATAAGGAAAAATACATGGCAATGATACAATGATACCTTGGCGACAATGTTCAGGAAGAGAACCGCTGCCCAAAACACAACAAGACTGCTTCCAGCAACTCCGAAGCATGAAGACGGTGTAAAACGAATATAAACACTCGTACCTTCCTCCTGCAGAGCTACGCAATCTCCCTTCTCTCCTTTAGCTACAAAGTCTCCACTCCAAAGCATGACCTTGGACTCCAAAGCATGAGTGGGAAATAGCAAATGAATGGGTTTATATAGCTTGTATGGACTCCTCTCACATGATCCTCATGGTTTCTCAAGTTACAACAATGTTGCCTAAATAGGCATATGGTTACAACTCTCCAAATTGGTTAGCATGTGGTTGGGCTCTTTATTAACTAATAACCAAAGATACTTAACAAAATACCCTTTCAAAAAGGCATTCCCTTTTGGTTGGTTTTTAATATGGTTACAACCATATAAGAACCATACAAACCCACTTTTAACTTAACCCAAAGTTCGTTAAGCAATGGTGGCGCTCCACAAATCCATTTTTTGTCTTATCCCAAAGTTTTTTAAGCAAGGGTGGCGCTCCAAGCCTCCAACCCATATAATGTAACCCGTTGAAGTTTGTTATAACATGTGGTCATAACCAAAGTTATTAATGCACATGTGGTGAGGACCATAACCAAAGTTTTCGAACCCCTTTAAAAACTTAACCCAAAGTGTTAATGACACATGTGTTTAAAGAGTGGCATGTCCCACGTGGTGGTTGTGCCAACGAGAGGGGAGCGAATCTTGTGAAGAGTGGTGAATACCTTTGCATAAACATGCATCAACCAACCGGGAGTTGCCACGTGTCTCCATTTTATTGGTCCATGTCAATGCTTTGTTAGGTGCCAACTTGATGCCACCTCACCACTTATCATCCACGTGGCATGCATTAACCAACTGGGAGTTGCCACATGTCTTAGCCTCATTGGTCCATGTCAATAACTCGTCATCTTGTATGGATGCCACGTGTCACCCTGCCAGTGGTGCCACGTGGCACCCCCATTTTACCTGTTTCATCAATACAACAAAGCGCGATAACTTTCTCATACGAAGTCCGTTTGAGGTGAAACGAACGCCGTTGGAATCGTCTCGACGAGCCCTTCGATCTGGTGCTGGTTTTACTGAGATTGGAGGACTTCAAAATTTTTCCTTCTTGGATCCTCCTGTATCACCTCGACATGCGCCATGGGAACTCTGTGTGTCAGCCTCACAAAGTTGGTATGAATGCTCTGGAGCATCCGCTCCGCATCCACACCCATGATATCATCTACTCTTCCCCTTCGTCTATGACGAGGGAAGCCTTCAAGCTGTCGTGGTCCCACATCTGCATGCATATGGTAGATGTCACTATGTATTGTCACCCAAAAACATGTCTTTTGATTTCATATAATCAGAAAACACAAAAAATTAAATAACTCAAAAATTTAAAGAGAGGATCGAGATTCGTTACCTATGTCACCGTATGTCGATCCTGGTGGTAGCTACATGTCCGGGTCCCCCTGGAAATATATCCCCGCATAGGGGTATTCATTGACGACAACTATCTGTCGTTGCCACCATGGAAAGAACTCAGCTAGATAGGGGTTGGACACCCTACCTCCTCCCAGTCTACGCATCGCATCTATCCAACGCCGTTGGGCCGGATCTCGTACCCCGTGTAGAGGAACATCAACTCTGGGACTCAATCCTGAAACACGCTCGAAGAAAAACGTGCTCAGTATACTACTGAAATCAAAGTTTCACACGTTTCCCATCTTACACTCACTGAGATGGTGTTTCATGTTGCTCAGTAGTGTAGTGCTCCAGTCATATACCGTGGGTCTCATGCACTCCACTGCATAGAACATCAGAGGCCGCGAGGCCAGGTGGAGTGAAGCCAAGCCTGCTATCCTGCCCAGTATTAATAGGATGTCCTTTAGGCCCAGCACATGTATATAGTTGGTTGGGATCTGACTCCCCACCTTCTCTGTGTCCGGATAGCAGTACACCGCAATGTACTCATCTATAGTCAGGCCACCTCTGGGCCAGCAAGAACGTAGTTTCACTACTTCCCTCCGTCGGGAAAGTCCAGTAGTAAAGTATATGTCCTCCACCTCTATCGCGCGGGACATCCCATCTATCTGGAACGATTCTGAGTTTGGATACCAGTAATCCACCAGCATCTGCAATAATCCTGGTTTGGCCCTTAAGCCACCAAGACACCAAAATTTGTAGAGCCCACATGCACGTAGCGCTTGTTGAGCCATTAGATCGGCCCTTATTGCCTCCTCTACATCACCATGTTCACGTTCTCTCCATTCTAGAACCATCCTGCACAAAAAATTACAAGTTTACCCATTAGAATACTTAAAAAACCTCATGCACGGCCGCATACGCGACTATTTGCCAAATAGACGCGTATGTACGCGGGTTTGGGAGCATTTTCCGCATATAGCCATCCCTATACGCGAAAAAACCCTCAATTTCCACGTGGGCCGCAACGCCTATTTCGGATTGGCCTAGAAATCCCAAATAACGATGGAATTTGATAAAAATTGCATCAAAATGAAAGAGAAGAGCATGGGTAAGTACCTGGAAGAAACGATAGTGGATTCCGCCGGCTGGATCTCCTGGAATTCGCTGTTGAAAATTTGAGCTCAATTGGGTAAAAATTTCAAATGTTTTATAATGTTTTGAAATATTTACTATTTATAGAAATTTTTCAAATTTTTGAAAATTTTTACCCCCTTTCCTATAGTTTGGACCATTTCTAATAATTTTGGACTGTTTTTGACCTAATTTTTGGTGTAGGAGACCTTTTTGAGTGTCGTTTCAACCATTGGATAGACCCGTTCGTGCCAATTTCAGGTATCATGTCTAAACTGGCATATAGGTTAGGTTTCATCACCGTTTGCATTTTGCATGACCTTATGACCATTTCATTATAGCCTTAGGTACGAACCCACTCTGTTATGTCATGGAACCTTCTTACTGTTTTAGAAGTGGCATGATATGAGTGGTAGAGCTTGACCTTAGATGGGTACACTAGTTAGTGCCTTATTTGCATTTGGTGCCCATGCTGACGTTCTGTCCCTTAGGGTGTGGGAGTCTGTTGTATAGTATTGCCATGACACTTCGCAGGAGCCTCATACTCCTCTTGATCTTTTGCTAGCCTATTCCCCTCAGGACTGCCTTATGTCAAGTTGTAATTGCATTATCATGAGCTTTGTATGCCTTATTGAGCCTTATGCCGACTTCCCTGACATTGAGTTTCATCTATATAGCCCGAGCTTGTCTCATGTCTAGCCATGCTGAGCCATTTTTTTATATCCTTTGCAGCTTGATTCCCTTTTAATTGGGAGGGGATTTTCCCCTGAGTGTCGCTATCCTACACATGTATCCTTGCATTGAGCATAGGTATGTTCCACTGCTTGGAACTAGTTTGTTTTCCCCTATGACACTCGTCCCCTCCTAGTCTGTAACTATAAAGCAGTTTTATTCTTTTTCAAGCTTTTTAAATATTTGAAAAAGTCCAAAAAAATCAAAAAACCAAAAAGCCGGACAAGGAAAGATGTTATCTTTTGGCAACTGTCGAGTCGTGTCGCCTTCGAACAGAGCATTGTATATCACATCCATTGGTTGGGTTTATAGTTTGAATTTAGGAGATGTACTCGTTTATCTGAGTTTATCTCCACTGACTGGTTAAGCTTCCAGTCCCCATGGAGCCTCTGTCGATGCCTCCTGTGTCGCAGAGATGTCCCAGTTTGTATATCAAGTCTATGCTTCCTTTATTTAGTCACCATACGTTGTTATGCTCTTGTTCGAAGGAAGTTGAAACCTGAGTCGACCATTCCCGGTACAGTTACTGGTTCGTGCACCTTATGATCAAGTCCTTCCACATTATACAGCTTTGCTGAGTACCTCGTGTTGGATGATGGGGGATGCCTGAATGCCCTCCTTCCAGCGGATTTCATCCCATCAACTTCAGATCATTTACTCTGGGATTGGAATCTAGAGTCATTTTTTAGTGCCTTGAGACTTGTAGTCATCAGTGGCAGGTTCTCTCGCCATCGACAATCTTTTGGAATACATCAATGTCCCCTGATCGATGTATCCTCTCAAGTGTTCGACCTCAACACATCTATTCACACTTGTTAGTTTGCACTCTAGTACCTTGATTCCCATTTTCATTATTGGTGGGTGATCTCACGTCTGTTAACGGTATACATTAATGACTGGTAATCAGACGATGGACTACTATGTTCGACCTCGACACCTCTATTCACATATTAGGACATGTACTCATAGCGTTTTGTGTAGAAGACCTTCCAAATTGGTGGCATCTCTTATATGCTACCTACTTGATCGTGCCAGTGTTCATGAGATTTCAGCTCTCGTGACTTGATTCCAGTATATGTCAGACATTTCCAGCTATTATGGAGATCATTATCCTTTGTATATCTTCATCATGGAGATTCTGATCTATGTATATTGTACGTGGCGATGACCACTTATGTGATATCTTGTATCATGCCTATTCATGGCCATTGTACTCTTATGTATCTGGGACTGCTATATGTATTTGCAGTATGTGCAGAGTTGTATCATTGTACTATGCTGATTGGGTGGCTGGTCACCATTTGGGATCCTTCATCACTCCACTTCTGGGATGGACTTATAATGTATTTCGGCCATCGTATGACCCCTCTGACCTCACACATTAGGAGGCATCTGTTATAGCTGATTTTACCACTCCAAGTGAATCACACTTGTATGGCCTTTCCTTTGTCCCTCTGCAGACTCCTTAGACCCCTTGGACCATTTTTTGTCCTTTGATGTTTCCTTGACCATCCCTAAAAACATGTGAGAATCCATATACGCGACTTTTAAACCCCTAATCACGTATATACGCGGGTTTGACCCCTAAAACCGCGTACATCGGTATGTGTGCATAATCCAAATCCTTTTGGAGTTTTCCTTGACATGGATCCGACTCACTTGACTCCTGGCCTTCCATATTCCTTGAGATCGCTCGGATTCGACCTTTCATTACCCCTTTGAAAAGCTATATAAGGAACTCTTTGGTACATTGAAGGCATAAGAGAGAATTGAGAGCAAAGAAACTATAGTCCATTGTTGCCGGAACTTGTGCTTGAGTCTGCATCCCTTTGTCCCTTGGAGCACTTTTGTGTTCTTTCCAAGCTTGCTTTTCGCTTGTGAGCTTGTTATTGAGAGATGGAGGATCGAGGTGGTGGAGGCCCAAGTGGGGGATTCAGTTTTTCCGATTCGTAGACGTGCCGACAGAGGTTGTATCCATTGTAATCTCTAATTTTATATTAATAGAAATATCTTTTCCTGTCCAATAATGTATGTTTGAATGAATATTTTATCCATGGGATGATTTCAAATGTTTATACATTGTTGATTATATATGCTAGAATAGATCTAACACCAAGATATATAGTATGTGTGTCTTGTTTACTTGTTGTTGAGGATGTGATTAATCAATTCAAGCTAAAGTTGGAAATCTCAATGGGGATCTACTTCAACCGTTCGGAATAAGGTACGAGGTCTGATCCTTTAGTGTTAGATATTTAATTTCTATTGCATATTGAAAAGGATTGATTTCTGGATTCAAGCTGTCTGTTGTCACTACCCCAAGCCATAGGAATTTCTCTCCATTACAGGTGGCAACTCCACAACCATTTAGACTTGTATCAACACACAGCGCAAAAGCATTCAAACTTCAACGCAGTTCTTGGTCGCCTTTCAATACTGAAAAAAATGGAAATGAAAAATTATACATACACAAGTATGAGCAATAGTCAAGATCTTGTCGATCAGTCTGACAAGAGGGAAGACCCCACGGTTCGACAATGTAAACCACTTAATTAATTTCTAAAGCTAAGTTGTTAGGTAGATAGTTATTATAGTCTTTAATGGTGAGTCAGTCGCTTCACATAGAAGCAATTTTTTAGGTTTCCTATAAATAGAAAAAGAAAATTGTAAATCAAGTTAGACAATAGAACTCACGAGAGACTCCAGGGTGAGAAAAGAGAGAAAGAGAAGTTGAAGCTCAAGCTTTTGTGTATGTGATTCTGTGGAAGAGCCAAAGCTCTGTAAAAGGATCAGTCTGTGAGCAGACAAAGTTTGGATAGACAAGTTTGTATTACCTTTGTTATTTCCGGACAATATGTATATGAAATAGTTTATGGTTGAATGGATGTTTATTTTGGCAGCACATACTTTCTAGATTTACTAAATGTATTTTACAATTAGGGTTGAGTGAAAGAACAAGAATCCTTAAATTTCTCATCTCGTGAAAGTTCGAGGTTTTAGGGCAGTGGTCGACTCAAGTTTTCCTACATATTTGGGTATATGTTTTTATAAGTTATGTTGAATTGTTAATGTGTCAATTTTTATTTCATCTTACTCATAGGTAAAAAGCATTTGTAATTTCTCAAGTCTTTTAGACTAAGAAACATACTCTGTAAATTTCGACTAAAACCAAGTGAACCGATAAGGTCAGTTGAGTAAGCCGACTATCGGTAAAACAGACAAGTAGAGGTAAATCAGTCGGGTCTAAAAGGCCCACCAAATTTTATAAACTTGTCTAATATTTTTTTTTTAATAATTGAGACGTAAACTCAAGTTTAGTCAGCTCGGTTTTGGCTAACAGAAAATAGATTCGGATCTAACCTTTTTCCACATGAAAACTCCACACACGGCTACCAGGAAGCTCTACACAAAAATGCCAGCAAGCTCACTTGTAACAGGAGCGTTCACTTGTATGAAAAGCATTCGATGTCAAGCTATCTGGAGCGTTTGAGGAAACATTCTGGAAGTCTTAACTAGAGTAGTGAAACATTCAATGATATATTCCCATGTACTAGTAGCAGGAACAACTCCAACGCAACAAGAACAACATACAGGCACTCAACAACTGCTCATTCAATCACTAACATGGTCGAAGGTCGGAGCAGATATATATCAGTCTCAAAAGAAGTGATAAGCAACAATTGTCGAATATGCAATGATCTTGTAAAATCTTCAATTAAGCAATAGTGGAGTCTTTGCCGTTAATGTTCGAGTTTTTAATGTGTAATCCATATATGGTCACCACTTGCTGGAAAACCCATACCTCAGTTTCCTTCAATGGCACTGGAAAGAGATTAGTAGGAGATGAGATGAGAGTGTTCAATCCATCAATGGTGCCAACATAACTGCTGTCAATGGATCTTTAACTTTGCAACTGTTCTTTAGCTCTGTAAAGTTATTTTTTTGTGAGAGGACTGGACGCACTGTAGAGGGCTCAACGACGTGTGACTGTTGGCACGGTATTTGGCATTTCACTTGGCTTATGACCCATTGGCTTGATTGACCCGTCCGTTTGTTGATGACTTGGTGATTTCGTTGATGTGCTGGCCCTCCATGGTGTTGGTTACGTTCTGTGGTGATTTCATTGATGTGCTGGCCCTCCATGGTGTTGGTTACGTTCTGTCGATTGTGCCATGTGGTTCTATGATTTGGCCTTGGTGTTGGCCATGGGGTCGAGGGCACTTAACCCATTTTGCCACAGAAAAAAACTTTAATTCAAAACATAAACAAAACATATGCCCTATGCCTATTCGAGGGCACTTAACCCATTTTGCCACAAAAAAAAACTTTAATTCAAAACATAAATAAAACATATGCCCTATGCCTATTAAGAACCATCTATGAAGTCATCGCTAGCAAAACTTCGTGAAGGATTTGGGCAGTCTTGGAGGTCTTGGGTTTGATCCCAATAGACTCAACCAATTTTTTAACAAAACTTCTAATCAACCATTTTGCCCAAATACCCCCCTTTTTTACAATTTTTGATCATTTTTGTCTTAAATTCAAACTTTGATAACTTCTGCATCTGGAGGCCATTTCGTGCCAGACAAGTGTTAAGGAAAGATGATGATGAGCTCTTTACCACTGTAAGATTTGTTTTTATGTTTGAAGACTTCTACTTTGATCAATCATTGAAGATCCTCCTGGATCAAATTCACACCTCTACTCTTCTCTATCATGGTCTCTTGATCACAATGGTCTCAGTTTAATCGACAAATGGGCATGTTACATAGAGCTCTAATGAAAGGTTCCAATACTCAACTCACATCTTACATGAACTTCGACGTTGTTGCTTGATGTCATTGATTAAAATGGTTGAATCAAGCATGCAGAGAATTACATTCTCCAGTCTTCATGTCATTACATAGTCACAGTTGTTGTTGAGCATGCACTACCGAAAACCCAAAACTGCCTTCCTTTTGTTGGAAATATTAATTACTCTTAGATCTACATCTCATCTCAGTCGACTTGGTCAGAGTTCGTAGAATTACACTCTCTGTCAGACAGTCTGTCCAGTTGAAGAGTTCATGCCTCACCGTATTTAAGAAGCCAAATTGTATTTCTGAAGTTAAGTTTTTAGGTAGAAATTAATTATAGTCTTTAATGTTGGTTGGTAGCTTCCAAGTGAAGAAAAATTTTAGTCTTTGCATATGAAGAAAAAAGAGAGAGAGAAGGAAAAAATTTCATACTGTGCAGTAACTTAAGTTTGCTGTCGCAACTCTCTCTCTCTCCACCTCCATTTTAGATATGGTATCAAAGTGGGTTTAGGAAAGAAACCTTGTCTTAAAAGGAAAAAGATAATTTTCTAAGGAAATTTTTTTAAAATGGCTTCCACCTCTGGTGCACATATGTCAAGCTTACAAACTCCAATTTTATTGAGAAAGAATTATGAGTATTGGTCTCTAACAATGAAGGATTTGTTCAGAGGTCAAGATGTATGAGAGATAGTCCAAAATTGCTATACATAACCAACAGATCAGGTGACATATAACAATCTCACACAAGTTGAGAATGATGCATTGAAGAAACAAAGGAAGAAAGATGGAAAGGCTTTGTTCTATATACATCAAGCCATGCATGAAAGCATACTCCCAAGAGTAGCAACAACAAAGACAACTAAGGAGGCATGTTGGCAAGGGATTGGAGTGTGCAAAGTGTGCTTCCGCCACTGACAAGAAGGGCGTTGACAAAAAGAAGTGTCAACCGCGACGTAAGAAGAAACCGACAAACTAGGGAATTTTGGTTGAGTTAGTTAGAGATTGGTCAAGTAGACCACTTTGTAATGGCCTAATGAGCCTATAAATGGAGTTAGGATTATAAGTGTAAGGCATCATTGAGCTTCGATTAGGAATCCACGGAACTTCTATGGATCTGTTGATCTATCTGTGTATCTGTTGCTCTCTATTTTGGGGAATGAATTGATCATTCTATTGTGCGTCTTTCAAATATATGTTATCTCTTTTTCTTTAGCTTTTGGTTCTGCATTAATCGACCGAGGAATGTTCTATCTTTTATGATTTTGATTAAGTGATTTCAATCGGTGATTTGGTTATGATGTTTTGTCTCTATGGAATGTGTTGTATCTAAAAATAAATTCCGTGTAAATTTGAGTAACCCTGCGGTGGACCAGATGAGTGGATGAGTGATGTTTTCCCTTTCGTTGTGAATGATGCGAAGTCTTGTGGTACTTAGCGATTTAATATATTTTGTTGTCTTCGTTGAATCAAGTTTAGTTTAGTATGACTACAAATGATGATGATAAGTAAATATGGTTAATCACATGGTTATGAACTTGGATTTCTAGTTAATGTTGCGATAGAATAGGAGATAATGTGAAGCCATCTTCCTAATGCATAAACGTGGTTCTTGCAGCCCTCCCTTAGACATCTCAGGCGAGTTTATGCCTGCGTTGCAGGTGTTGTTGGAAAGGATAAAACCTTTCTGGACCGATGTTTAGGACTTTGTGTTGGTATTTGTTGACAATAGTGCGAAGTGAACCCAACAAGTTATACAACTTGGCGAGAACTTGCCATTGTTCTCATTTTTGGGGGGTCAATTTTAATCGTTGTTTTTACCTCAATTTCAGAAAGTGTGTATATTGATAGCACCAATTTTCATTTTGGGCCCTTTTTTGTTATTTTGAAATTTCTTGGTGATAAGGAAACTATAATTTGTCATTTTGAACCCTGTTTTCGCAATTTTGAAATATCTAGGTCATAAGAAAACTATAATTTTTATTTACAAATGGGTTTTTTTTCCAATTTTACTAAAAATATATGCATTTAGGAGCTACTTATAACGAAAAAATATATAGATTTTCGATCTTTTATCAACATTTAGAAGTTAGTTACAAGGACATATATATTTCATAAGTTTAAAAAAAAAATTCTCAAAAGATTCATTTTTACAGGCAAATTTGTAAAAAAATAAAACATTATTTATGATATTTTTTAGATCTTTAAAATAAAATTGACAAACAAAATCTAAAAAATAATAAAAACTTAAAAACAAATTGTAAAAAATAAAAAATAAAGAAAAAATTATAACCCAATTGAAAGTTTTAAACTTCAATTTTAAATTCTAAAAATCAAAATTACAAAAAAAAACATAAAAAAAAATCCTAATTAAAATAAAAAATAAAAAATAAAATACCTAACCCTCTATCCCCTCCCCCTCCCCCTCCCCCTCTAGCACAATTTTGAGAATCGCGCAGCCGGAATGGCAACAGGGAAAGGGGCGAGGTGTGTGTAGGCGGAGAGAAGAGAAGGGGGTGGTGGAGGAGAGGAGAGGGAGGGGGGAGGGCATAAAGGAGACAGAGTGGATAAGAGGGGGATAAGAGGGGGAGCATAGGGCGACGCGATTCTGAGAATCGTGATCGCAGGAAGGGAGTTGGGTGGGGAGAGGAGAGACGAGAGACGACGGGAGGGGTCGGGAGGAATTGTGGAGGGGTGGCGGAGGTGGTGGAGGTGTGGTGGAGGGGAGGGTGCAGAGGGAGCAAATTGGAGGGGGAGGAGAGGGCGGTGCGATTCTGAGAATGGTGACCGCGAGAAGGGGAAAGGTGGGGAGGAGTGGTTGATGGGTGGGCATGGATGGGTGGCGGAGGGGAGCAGGAGGGGGTAGAGGGTTGGGTTTTTTTTTTTTTTAATTTTGTTATTTTATTTTAATTATTTTTTTTTTTGTTATTTTTTTTAATTTGTTTTATTTATTTATTTTGTGTTTAATTTTGTTTTGTTTTTTTTGTTTTTTTTTAATTTTTAAAATTTAAAATTTGTTATAATTTTTTTTGTTTTTTTAATAGTTAAGTTTATTTTGAGTGTGTTTTTGTAAAGGTTTTTTCTTTTTGAAAAAAAAAGAAATTTTTATTTTTATTTTTAGTACATATTTGTTAAAAAAAAAATTATTTTTTTATAATTTCTATGTTTTAAGAATTTTAAATTTTTGTTTAATTTTGATTTTTTATTTTATTTTATAATTTTTTTATTATGATATAATAACATATTTTTTATATTTATCTTTTAAATTTTTTATTGATAAATTTTCTTACAATGTTTTTTGTTTTTTTTAAATTTGAATTTTAGAATTTTTTTTAAAACTATTGTTTTTTAAAATTTTAACCTTGAATAAAATTAATAGTTATTTTAGGAGGACTACTTCTGAATTTAGGGGTTGATTTAGGGTTTCGATTACAATGATACCACCCATAGTTCATTTTGTAGTTGTTTTTTTGTGTTTTTGAAGCAAAAATATGAATTTTATGGTTTAATATACAGTTTTATTATGAATTATATCGCAAATCCTTTTATTTTATATGGAAATAGTGGTGAAATAATTTCTTGAATATTTTGTGTTTAACTGAGTGTTAGTTATATATAGTGTTACTGAGACATTTAATAAATACAATTTTAAATTATGATACAATGACATAATAATGACATTTTTTGAAAAAATGTGCTACCAGTAGCATTAGTTTTCAATCCAATGCTTGATTCTAAGGTTATTGTAAATAACATCAAGCACTGTTTTTGTCCATGTCTACATTTTTTGCCAAAAAAATTATTTTTAAAATAAAAAAGACAAAGCAGTGATGAAAAAGGGAACGAAGAGGACAAGGGAAGACACTATCAAACAGACGCTTGCTCTCAACAAATTGATTCAGAAGTGAGATTACCCTGATATAAAGCAAGGGGCATTAGATACAACAGTTTCCATGGGGGATTTTGGAGGAGCCAACTTTGATTCAGTGTCACAGCTGAATAAGGATCTTTTGGACAAGGAACAAGAGCTATAGAAAACCAAACAAGACGTGGTCGCAACAGAGGCACATCACAAACAAGAAGTCCAACTTCTTAAGCAGGAGCATGAAGAAAAGTTGAAGCAGTTGCAGAATAAGAATGATTATCTCAAGCAGCAGCTTGAGAAATCAGATTCTCCCAATCAACAACAAGCAGAAAAGATTGCTACCCTTGAGCAATAGCTCAAAGAATCTCAGCTACTTTCAGTTGCTCCCTGTTTCTCCAAACTCATAACAGAGGAGCTCAAGCAACTAGTCTACAAGATCCATGGTGAATTTTATCAATCTATGGCCAATCTGTATAGAGGGTTCAACGAAATGCAGGAGCTATATAATATGTTTGAGAGTCAATCTCACATCCTGCAAAATCATAATACTCGCAGAAGAGCAGCAACTAATGCATTAAAGTAGCAGAAGCATATTAAAGATAGACCGCATGATTTGCCAGTCATGGATAAATTTTAGACCAAGAAGACTGAAGTCACAATTGAGACCTGGGAAAGCATCTGTGATGCAGTAGAATCCATCATCAAAGATGGACAGGCAGCGTGCAAACGTAGGTGGTTGGCTGCTGAAACTTTACTCAGTTTTTTGGACATGCCATCTTTGGATTTGATTGACCAAGCACTTCCCCCTAAGCTCAAATTGGAAGAAATCGAAATAAATTTCCCTACATCCAAGGAGCAGATCCAAGAGATAAACTAGCTCACCATGCAGGAAATCACGAGATGAATTGAGATACCCCATGTTGCAATGGTCAGGATACAGGTGTACCTCCGAGAATGGAACAAGCTCGGGAAGAGGCAGATTGCATCCCAAATATGCAAAACACAAGTACACTTGGAACATGCCAAGTATCAAGACATTGACGATCTAATGGACTTAGATGACAAGTGGCGTTCCGCCCTTGGAAAACCTTGAAACTAAATTATTTTGTAATCCCACATCTTGGGAATTTTACTTTTTTAGTAAAATTTGTAATATTATTTAAAGGGAGGGTATTTCCCAAATAGGGGAGGAACTTTGGAGATTAAGCCTAGGAGCTATATTGAAGAATAGACTGCCAAGTGTATAACATGAAAGCTTGTGATTTTTGTACTTTGTAATTGTTTGCAAGTTAAGAAAATTACACTGTCATTTTATGCTATGTTCTATGGTTGTTCATTAAATGTATTTTATGAATGTTAGTCTTTTATCAATGTTAGTCTTTGGAGTAACTTCTCTCCCATTTCACTCTTGCAAATGCTTAGACTCAAATTAAAGTTTGGGGATATGTGTTTTTATGGGAATGATAGGTTGGCTTGGTGCGCTAAGTTGACAAGTGTTTTGGCAAAAGCGCTTTGGAAAGGAAGGCGATGCATCACAAAGGAGAACCCGAAGTGCGCTCCATAGGTGGCGTCTACAGGAAGCGCACGTCAACAAAACAAAGAACACCCGTCAAACAAGTGTGCTTGAGAAAGTGTCAGCAAAACGGAGGAGGTGCCCATTAAAGGTGTGCTTAGGTGGTTTTGACAGAATGACAAGCGGACGGTGTGCTTAGTGTTCTAAGTGCACTAAGGCAAAACGAAGGTTGCCAAGACGGACGTTGGTGTCCAAAGAGCTTTAAATTCAAAGTGTGGTGTAGCAGCATCGCACAAACTTAGCGACAACGAAGTAAAAAACAGAGATGGACGGGATAATTTTATCAGAGGCGTTGATAGAAACACCCAAGTGTTTGCGAGAAATAGATGGTTTGTTGTAGATGATTTTCCAGGCACAAGTTGAAGGTGTACTGAAGGGTGTTGCGGTGAAAAGCGCATACTTCTCCCACGATTCAGAAAGCCAAGTGGTTGCAATGACACCTTGGGACAGGGTTGGAAGGATGCCAAGCATGATCCCGACGAAGGTTTGGAGAGAATACTTGGAGCAAAAAACTCGGAAGTTGGAAAGAATCGAGGTTTTTACAAGTTCGTTTGCGGAGAAGGCACACTCCTAAAGCTAACTTGGCAGCTTAATGACCAAGATGACCAAGGCAAGCTTAGTCTTGGAGATTGGAAAAATAGCGAAGGTGATGCTCAATAGAGGTTTCTGTTGAAGCGAAGTCAGTTTGAAGTGGCCAAGGATGTCAAAGGGAAAGAACTACCTTTGGCAGAAGCAACAAAGGATGGCAGCAAGCATGCGTCTGAGAGAGTTACGAGACTTGAACCGTAGGAAAACATGACTTTGGAAGAACGACGCAAATCTGTGATTTTTGAAGTCATGGAGTTGGCGGTGACTCTATGCAAGCTTGCGAAGAGTCCTTAAGGAAATGAGGTTGAGCAAGGAACGAAAGTTGGAACAACGAGCTTTCTCGTCCAAGAGAAGGATGGTGGCAAGACTCGGACTTTCTTTGATGGGGAGTTGGACGAACAGGTTTCATGGGAAGCCTTAGCAGCATTCAAGAAGGCTATGAGGCTTTCTCTTTGCAGGTTGAGATGGATTAGGGGAATTTTGAGGTTTAAAATGGGCCTCATAAGAGATAGAATAAAATAATATGAGTTAGTCATTTTGTGGGGAAGGTTTATCTACAACTCACCTCTTGCACTTCAATTTATGTAACTATGGTTGAGTTAAATTGAAAAGATGTCTAAAAATAAAATAAAATAAAAATACTTTGATATGACAAGAAATATAAGTACTTTAGTACATAGATATGACTAGAAATGTAAGTACTTTATTACATAGATGTACTAAAAGAAAGTAGTAATAAATAAAATAAAGTAAAATACTTTAATTATGAATTCTAAACTTAAGTTAAAGATTATATATATAATCCTAATTTATTTAATATTTAATAAATAATTTTAAACTTGTATTTGTAATTATCAATTAAAATTTAAAAAGTAAATATTAAATACAATTAAATATGGTTAATATTATTTAGTTTAATTTAACTAAAAGTTAAAAAATTTAAAATTTAAATTTATATCAACATTTATTTATTATAAACATATAAATTAATAAATTATTTCTTTATAACAATATTATATTCTATTCTTTTATAACTAATATATATATATAATACATAAACATAAATTAAAACTTGAATAATATTTTATAATTGCTTCATAACTTATTTAATATTTTATATAAATTCACATATTCATCATACAAAATATTCACTTATAAATGAAAATTTTAATATAAAATGAAATTTATTATTATATAATATATAATATTATATTTTAATATAATATATTATATAATAATATATTATATAATTTATAATTTATAATTTATATAATATATTATATATTATTATATATTTAATAATATATATTATTATATAATACTTTATATAATAATAATGTATTATATAATAATAATATGCAGTACTACATATTCATTATATGAAGTACATAAGTCATAGAATTTTGACTTTAAGTTTTATTTTTGTTTTTAATAATAGGTTTTATATTAAAATATTTATTATATTTGAAATTATTTTAAAGTATTTCATTTCATAAGTACTTAAAAGTACTAAGCATATAAATATTATATTCAAAAGTAATGTATAGCTGTTTTTTTTCATTATAAGTATAGTAAACTATGGGTTTACGTCCACCATTTAGAAATTGACAAGTAAATACCTTTAACTCAAGCAAAGCCACCTCAACTATAATAGATGACATCATTCTTTGGAATGTGATTGGTTCTTTTAAAGTTGATTTTGATAGTAATTTTTTTGTTTGGAGGCCCATTTTAGACCTCAAAATTCCCCTAATGATGGATGGCAACATCACTTTAGTTTTGATCTGGGTTGAGGAGAAGAACGTGTTGGTTCGTTGCCCATAAAAAGGCAGTGAGATGAAAGGCGCCTTGCGGAAGGTTTCCTTAGAAAAATTTCAGTCAAAGCGTGCGAAAATACAGATCCAAGGGCACCAAATGAATTGACTAAATCAAGGGACAGTTCAAACATGGAAGAAGTGATTTTTCCAAAGGTTCGCCAGGTTGTGGAGTACACCAAATCGCAGAAGGAAATGAAATTCAAAGATGACGAAGTTCGTTCCTTTGAGTTGGACGGATGGTTGGATTAGCTACCCAACAAGTCTGGCTTTAGGGGCTAGCAGTGGATGAAGGTTTTGACAGATTGGCATAGTACTGATGCATGACAAGGTGGCAGGCATAACAGCTGACCCATGAGAGAGTCTTAGAGACTCTCAGCTGTGACAGATGGTTGCGGATTGTTCAGATACTTCGGTCAGAGGAAGCGGGTGTAGCATGTTCCTAAGGATGGAAGTTACATGGAAACGTTGTTGAGAAGACAAAAATTTTAAGTGGGGGAGGTTGTCACAACCTTGAACTTGGCGACACCGTCTTCACGCCCAAGAGGTGACTTTGGCGCTCGTGTGGGCAAGACGGTTCGGTCGGAAGACTTGGCAAGGGGAACCTTGGCTAAGTGACAAAATGGAGTGGGGCGTGCAGACCAAGTGGGGGTGTGCTCCCATAAACAAAGCCTGTGTTTGGCAAGCGCGGCACCTTGGCACATCGGCAGTTGGCAGCAAGCACACTTGAGCCTGAGCGCTCGTTGATGGAAGACACCTTGTAGTGGTGCGGAATAGACCGTTGAACCGAGCGCCCATAGAAGGTGGGCATGACACCACGACGTGAAGGACATCAAGTGCACGCTAAGGATGATGTAGCGACAGAGCACCCAACTCCAAACCAATGAAGCCACCAGCAAGAGCACATGAGGGGAAGTGAACCAAACATAAGAGTGTTGTGTGTAGACCCCGAGCGAGCGTGTGCTAAGCAAGGGGGCACGCCCTCCTTTCAAGGTGTCACTCACTCAAGTGACTCTATAAATTGGCTAAGGCATTGGTCAAGTAAGAAAGCAACTTAAGACAAGCAAGTTTGGCTAAGCAACAACAGAAGTAGCAGGCTAGTGAGTTAGCAGCGGGGGTTTTCAGCAAAATGGTGTTGCAGTAACAAGGAGATGTTTCCTGTGAAGGCGCCCAGCTTAGGGCTTGTTATTTAAACTCTTATCTCTGTTTATTTTGGCGTGTTATCTCGGTTGTGTGCTCACCGGGAGCTCTGTCGATTTGACAACTCCCATCTTATGTAATTTGCTCTGTTTTAATAAAAGCTTTCGGGGCTCTGCGATGTGACAGCCCCACTATTTCAAACTGTTGTTCATTTTCTTGTGTTGTTGGCTAAGTTAATGTTATAACACAAAGCGTGCTAAGTATAAAATGCATGAGTTAAAAACGTTTCCGCAGAAGAGTAGGCGTAATATGCTGGTGACGCGGCTGGGTTGGCCACGCCCCCCAGGCAGTGCCTTACAAACTTAGTTGAGTGCACCGTAGGCGTTGCGATGAGTCTCGTGGCAAAACGGGCCTTCAACAACACGCTGAAACCAAATGGTACATTTTCATTTTATATTATGCAGATGTACATGAAAATATGGTTATGCCATAAAGGTAGTTGTTATTTATGTGCATGACAAATGCATATGGTTAAGGTGTGTTTTGAAAATAAAATAGGTATTTATTTTCGATTATATTTCAAACAAAATTGTTTATATGATTAAGGAAATATTTTTTATTTCAATATTGTAATGCATCAATTAACAAGTTAATATCTTTCCCTAATTTGTGTTTTATTCAATTTGCAACATTCTTCAATTATTTTATATAAAATCAATTCTTTCTTAAATATTATAGTTTAAACATTCATATAAAACTGATGTTTAATAAATACAAAAAAAATCTATATGCTTTAATAAATATAAAAATATAATAAATGACAAATGTTCCAATGTTCCAAGTGTGACTTTTATTGAGTTTCTACAACCCGCAACCTGCAATGCTGGTTGCAGAAATGCTTTTCGAAATAAATATTTTGTGGAATGCAGATTGCTGAACTTTTAACCTTTTTTTTATCGCTAATATCATCCCACATTCCACAACTCGCAAATGTCGATTGCCAATTGCAAAAATTGGAATATCTAAGCTTTTTGTTGTTTTTCATCTTCGCATTTTAGTTCGTCACTTGAATCTCAATCGTCCATTTTTTGTGGGTTGTCAACAAACACCTGTCAAGCTATGATGAACACTTATCAATAAAATCTTCCATTTAGTTTGTCGCTTCAATCTCAATAGTCCATTCTTTGTGGGTTGGCGATGAAGCAATAGAAGTTACAAATCTAAATAAGGAGATAAAGTCTAGATAGATCAAGAGTCAGAGTTTTATTTTTAAAAAAGTTTGTCTTTCTGCAATCTTTAACCCACAAATTATTGCGGAATGCGGAAATCCTTTTCGACATAAAGTTTTTATTTTTTGGTTCCGCAATCCGGAATTCGGGTTGCGGAATGCGGAATAAAATTATTGATCATTTGAAAATTGTTAAAGTTCTGCATTCCGCAATCCACAAGAATTTGCGGGTTGCGAGTGAGCAATGTTGCAAGTGCGATTTTTATTGAGTTTATGCAATCCGCAATGCGGACATTGCGGATTGCGGAAAGCGAAAAAGTCTATTTTTGCTTGTTTTTGTCTTTTCCTTTTCGCAACCCACAACCTACAATGCAGATTGTAGAATCGAAAAATAAAAAAAAATTATTTCGAAAAGGATTTTCGCAATCCGCATTCTGCAATAATTTGTGGGTTGCAGGTTGCAGAAGACAAACTTTTGTTAAAAGAAAACTTTGACTCTTGATCTATTTGGACTTTATCTAACATAAAACCTTATTTTGAAAATTCCAACATTCCGCAATCCGCATTGCGGGTTGTCGTTGTGGGAAATTGGTTTCCAAAAACCCCCCAAAAAAGACTTATGCAATCCTATTTCCGACTGCGAAATGGAGGCTGTGGAAACACAAACATATATAAAATAAAAAGAGAGACGTTCCGCAATCCACAAAACCAAACAAACAAGTTGCAGAAATACTAAGTTGCAAAAAAAAATGATATTTTTACCCTCTCAACGTTCCTTTACACCTCTTGTTCAAATGCTGCTTATGAAAAAAGTGATATATAAATAAAAATAAAATATTATAGTCCACCAAGCTCATTTTATCTTTAATACCTTTTTCTATTAACTAGGAGTATCAAATGCCCAACTTGGAAGGGAAATATGATGGGCCCTTTAAAGGAATTATGCTGTCCCCATGTAATAATGCAGGGTTCCATAGAACTATCAAAGATGTCATTGATGTTCATATGGTAGTTAATATCAAATGCCCAACTTGGAAGGGAAATATGATGGGCCCTTTAAAGGAATTATGCTGTCCCCATGTAATAATGCAGGGTTCCATAGAACTATCAAAGATGTCATTTATGTTCATATGCCCCCAATTGTTGTGTTTCTATAAAAAGAAAAAAAGAAAAAGAAAAGAGTTATGTATTCGTTTTGCATTCTTAGTTCTATCGTCTCGAAGAGACAGATATTCTCCAAACATATATTGATGACGATTCATATTCCGTCACTGTGAATCCAATATATGAAACGCGTCAGGAAGCGATAACTTCAAAGAGACGCGTGGAGATCAGAATCGAGAGAGTTCGTAAGCGCGTTCAAGACCTGTCCGTACGTTCTGGAATAACGGAAATTTAATGCAACTTTCGACTCAGTTTCCGCTATTGAAATTGAATCAGATACTCATGTCACTTTGCGGGTGCAACTTACATTCATGGAAACTCCCTGCGACCTTCATGAATTGGAATAAATATTGTGAAAGCAATCTATATATATACTTGCTTCCAAGTATTCTCTGTGCATTGTGGGTCACCCGCTAAAAGATTACTTCAAAGTAGGAGCAGAATTCATAGCTTCAAGATCAAGAATCATATACTCTCTCTCTCTCTTTTCCATTACAAAAGGGGATAAGTGGCAAACCAGGAATTCACAGGGAGTCCAATTTTATTCAGACGTATAATTGATTGTTATAATTGTTCAGAGAAGAGGAATTAAATTTCAATCGGGCTAGTATTGAAATGGGACGTTGCCCGTCGTTTCTGAATCGGAAGAAAACACCGGCCGAAACATCAGGTCGACAATCACCAATGTCCAATATGTTTTCATCCAAATCCCGACCGACGTCTGATATCTCCACCAGACACACGGCTGTTCAATCCGACAAAACGCCATCCAGTCGAAGTCGGAAACTGTCGCTCAGTCGAAGGAACGATACAGTCGTGTCGGACAAGAATGAGCTCAGTGTCGGTGCCGGTGTCGGTAATGCCGCGACCCGTTCTGCGGTGCCGAGTGCTGCAGAATTAGAGCAGGTATTCAAGAAATTCGACGCTAATGGCGACGGGAAGATATCGCGGTCGGAGCTGAGCGATTTAATGAAATCACTAGGTGGAAGTGTGACGGAGGAAGAGGTCGGGGCTATGGTTTCTGAGGCCGATTTGGACGGAGATGGTTACATCGACCTGTCGGAGTTTGTGGCTCTGAATACCGACCGCGCAGTGAGCAGCTCGCGCAGGTTACAGGATTTAAAGGACGCATTCAATATGTTCGACATTGACGGGGATGGATCCATTTCCCCCGATGAACTTCATAAAGTTTTGAAGAGCCTGCGAGAACAGTGCACGAGGATCGACTGCGAAAATATGATAAAAGGCGTGGATTCAAACGGCGATGGGCAAGTCAGCTTTGATGAATTCATGGTCATGATGACGAACACAGCTGATCTTTCACAGACTACTGAGCTCGATTGAATATCAGCAGCAACTGTGCTTTGAGTGCTTCGACAAACTGTGTGCTCCGTCGATATTACCTTTTATTTCACCAACATGGTAAAATAAAACGATATTGTCTTTGAAGGGTTGTTTACAGTGCAGTATCCGAAAGATTGTATAGAGATTAAATTTTTTTAATTTCAAAAATATGTATATAAAAATTCGTTTTATTATTATACCAATGGTGGTTTATAATTTGGAATTTGGGGTGGAGTAATAAATGTGTTTTTTTATAATTACTATAACAATGGTGGTTTTTGGAATTTGGGGTGGAGTAATAAATGTATTTTTTTATAATTACTATATAACAATGGTGGTTTATAATTTGGAATTTATTATTATACCAATGGTGGTTTATAATTTGGAATTTGGGGTGGAGTAATAAATGTGTTTTTCAAGTATGATGTTGTAGATGAGATAAGCGTGTTGTTCACATTGTTAAATTAGAAATATTAAAAATAGCGTGTTGTTGAATTGCCCATCCCTGTTTTGTTGCTCGTCTTGGGCAGAGATGAATCTCAATCTTTGGGTGACGACTTTACTATGTATCGACTTCTTGTTTTTAACCTTCAAAAATAATAATAATTTCAGTTAATACCTTAAAAATAATCATAATTTCAGTTAATACCATCTAGATTAGTTTAATTTCAAAAACTGAGTAAATATTGGTTTTTTTATATGTTAAAATTAATGACATCTCTTGAATATTGAAAATTAGCTTAGACTACCTTTGTGCGGGACAATATTTAGGAAATTTTTGAGAGAATCCGAATGGGAAAAAAAAGTAAATAGGCAGCGCCCTCCTCATTTGACATACACAACGGAAGGCCACCTTCGAGGTCAATCTCAACTCAAATCCGGGCACAAGCATATTGGTCCTTTGGACTAGCCATATCTATGTAGTTCCCCAACGCAGTCCCTATGGCTTGGAGGGATTTAGGGTTCCAGCAGTGCATAGGAAGGTTAGGTAGCCTAACCCAGACAGGCACTGCTTTTGGGGTATTAGCTTCAGGATCAAAGTCTGGAGTGCACCTGTTAAGATAAAGACCTTGCGGTCCCATGAAGTAGGGCCCATTCCTGAAGATTAACTCTTTATCATCCTTGGATTCAAAGTCGAAAAAGAAATAACCTCGTCCAACGGAGTATGAAGCAACATTATTGGTGATAAGGGGCCTCCAGTTTCTTTGGACCCAGTTGTCTGTAGTTTTGGGTGAGGGCCAGAGCCCCGTGAATTGTCCGATCAGTGCTCGGTCTGCCAGAGAGAGAGCTACCCGAATGGTTTCTTCCGGAGGAAGGGTAACCTCCGGCACATCTTCAAGTCTTTTGACAAATTTCGATAGATCGCCTTTGTCGGATCTCCTATTGTGTGAGGAAATTAAGCGATCGAAGGCATCCAGACGTAGATCCGGGGACAGATCCCCGCCCACACCAGACATCGGACTGCCCACCCAGATAGCCTCTCAGCATTGGCTGGCACAGGCCAGCCTCTGATCAGCAAAAATCCTGGCAAGGAGCCCAGCTCAACTCAATTTCGTCCCACTTGCAGAGACCTCCAAAGGCTGGCTTGGGCCCAGCGAGAAGCAACGCGCAGCCTACTGCCAGATCATAGAGATCGCCCTCCTAGATCAGATCGCTCCTCATGCACGTTCCAGCTGACCTGAAAGAAATTTCTTCTAATATTTGCAAATTAGTCCATATTAATACATTTGTTATTTAGTTAATAGAATTGTATTAATATTAAAAAAATCAATAATAATGGCATCCTTCAATGCTCCCTCAATAAGTTGAATTGGTCAGTGAATCTCTTGATCCTTGACTTGTTAAAATCCATTTTCAATTAAAATAGAAATGTTTACAACCTCTCGTTGAAGGAAAATTAGACCAAACTGAAGCTCCCACTGATAAAAAGCTATAAATATGCTACATAAGTGTAACAACTTCCATAGGTGTTAATAGTGAAACACAACTTCAAAACACCATCTCTCTTTCAACACAATCATTTAGAGCCCTCATTCCTCAACTTGAAAGAAGCTTCCATTTAAGCATTTCTAGTGTTCTCTAGACTACTGACATGAAAGGAGATAAAGAAAGTAATTGAAGAGCTATTGTAGAGAGAACATAGGTTGACTTATCAATGAGCAAGCTAGGGCTTATCAGAATTCAAAGCCTTAAACCAAGGCTATATATATGGGATGGAAATAATGAAATTAATTGAGAACTTAACTACAAAAGAAACTATTAAATTTACTTAAATGATTCACTCGTAAAAGAGACTTGATCCAGAAAACATACTTACCAAAGCAAACCAAGGGAAAGTTGTTTCAATAATTAGTACCATTCACTTGTCTCGTATCTTCAGCATGTCAATACAACCCCTACTTTGTGTATAGGTCTACATAATGTTTCCTTTGAATCTCAACAATTAAATTAAAAAGAAAATCCAAGATTATCGCTTTAATGAAACAAGTTTGCCTCATTATTTAAATACAACTATTTAAACATTGCCACTTTGAAGTCAACCCATATGCAATGGATCATTCATAAATTCTCCATTATATGAAAATAAGCCTTTATAGTCATTATCCAATCATAAAAAATGGTGTTATTAAACAAATCAAAAGTAGTATCATAAAAGAAAATTTCCAAATAGATTCTTCCTTGGATACCAAAGTAATAGAAGAAGCATCCCTTAAACCATGTAAGACAGATGATCCAAACCTTTGGAGCCTTATGACAAACTCTACATGCCCCTTTAGAGTACTTATCTCTCTTAGCCTACAAAGACAAGTACAAATAATAACCATAGAACGAATCCTCTTTTATCTTCTGCAATCATAGGGAAGAAAGAAAGACAAAATAATCATGAACTTCATCTATATAAGAATTTATCTACTCCAAGTGATAGAGCTATTTCCTTAAAATTCTCATTCATTTGGGATTAGGAAACAAATGATTCACCGATATTCATGTCTATAAGTTTGGCTTTGATTCAAAAACATATTTTGAATCACCATCGTAAATTTGCCATCGTAAATTTGTCTTATATTTATTCGTAACATAATTTAATCATTCTTAGTGGATACAATTTGTGCAACCACCCATATAGGAGAAGAGCTCAAACTTTGTATGACAATTTCCCACAAAATCCTCTCATTATTTCTCCCATTAAATATTTTATAACAAACCATGTCTACTCATGAGCTACTAAATCTAATTACATTATCTAACCAATCCTATACATTGCAAAAAAATTCCCAAAAGTGAAAACACTTTCCTCAAAATGAAGAAACAATTCCACTAGAAAGTTATCTCTCAATGTCTTGTTGTTGATCCAAACTTCTTGCTAATGAGTATGTCTTAAACCGTTTTGACTAATCTAGAGAAGTTCCTAAAATTGTAATTTTTTAATAAAATTTGTTAATAAATCCATTTGAATGCATACCATGGGAAAAAATCTTTCTAAATGTGTTTTAAGGGAAATATTAATTTGAATCACAAAGTTTTATTCAATACAAAAATTTAATGAGACTTACTACATAAGTAAATAAAACATTTAAAGCATTCTCAATAGATTTCAATTTTGTTAGGTTACCTGTGGCAAATTTCTTCACAATTGGCGCAATTTTGGCAAATTTTTGTTTCGCACTAATGTCGGTATTAGTAACATTACAGTGCTGCAACATCTGCAGTAATTTGCTAACTGGAAAATAATTGTAGTCATGAATATCCAATGCACTTTTCACAACCTCTTCACATTTTAGTTCAAGCTTTAGCCTTCCCCATATGGAGTAAATTTCATATAATTGGTTAGGAAGATTATTGTGTTATATATTCCAAGAAACACTAAAACTAAATTCCTCATCTCTCAAAGCACTACAATGACGTCGATCAAGAAAATCTACCAAGAGGAGACATGTAATCTGCCATGGCTTTTTTCATAATGAGGCCATGAGCATAATACTACGGATCCTGGACCTTGGAAAATATTCCAACCCCTTTTGCTTCCATCACAATTCTCAACACCATATTGAGCTCGTAATTGCACAAGTTTATCTCCTGGCAGAGGCTGTAAAGGGAGAAAATCATTAGATACCAAACATAAATAAGAAATTGGGTGCATTGGTAACAAAGATCCTGCATCTTTTCGGAAAAGAAAAATAAATGGATAAGAGAACAATATTCACTTGAATGCACATTTCCTAAAAGAAAAATCAAGCTTGAAGAAAAATTTGGACAAGTAGCACATACCATTGTTTGAAAATCATCCACAACAATTGTAACACCCCAAATATTAATTAAGAACAATTAGTTTATTATAAACATAATTAGCTATTATGAGCATATTAATAAATTAGATAGTTATTAAATTGAAGAAAAGTGGGGAAAAGTTAAACAACAACATTAAAAAGTAAAGCATTGCTAAGTTAATAAAGTATAATTAGGAGATTTAAGTGTATGGAGACCAGTTGGCACCCATGCAAAATAATGCTAACTTAATTAATAATATGAATTATTTTGCATAAAAGAGGGATTTGGGGGGATAGGAGGATGCTTGGTTTTGGGTTGGTTTGGTTGTTTTTCTAAATTGAGTTTTTGTTTGGGTCATTCAGGTAGAACCATGTTGTGTACAAGACCAAGGGACTCAACAGCTACACAAGTGCATCATGGACCAAGTTAAGGTCCAATGGGACTAGTATAGCATGAAGTTGGCAACTTGGGAGGACACAAACATTATACATCGTGATTTCCCATATATTTTTTAGTATTTATGGTTAGACACATGACTCATAGTCATGTGATGTTCTTATGTTGATGCTCAACATGCTATGTTATTTCATAGTTACGAGATGTTGCCACTTATATTAATGCACGATATGGTTATTATTTCACATGATGCTACTTATGATGTTGTTCAACATGTTTTGTTAATTTATAGTTATGAGATTCTACTACTTATGCAGATACTCTGTATGGTTTTGTTATTTCTCCTTGTTGTTAGTGTCATGTGACATACATTTATGAGATGTTGCTACTTTATGTTAGTATACATAATTGCACTGGTTACTTCATGATTGTTAGAACATAGAACATAAATGATGTCTTAATATTATATTTAATCAATATGATACTTAATTGGTTCATCATAATACAATGCATATAGCTATGATATGATGTCTCAACATTATGTATAGTTATCGATGATATATGGCTTTATGATATCATGTTGCTCATATTGGTGTTGGGGAATGGAATTTTGTAATAAATGTTAATACACGATGGGTATTAATGACATGTTAGTTTCACACTTTGAATACTTAAAGTATTGCATCATGGGTTACTATTTGATGAGAATATGAGAATTTATATTATTTTGTTGATTTACAAAGATGAGTACTAATCATTGTTCTTGGTGGCAAGTGAAAGTATGTTTCAGGAAACTTATTCAAAGGCCTCAATAAGCCTACCTTTTTATGATTTCGTGGGGAACATAACCACGAATGAGAATCGTGATACTTTTATGGGTTGGGGGACAACCCAACAGATAATTCTATGCTAGATGTAGTTTCATCGGAATTCCATGACTTGAGGTATATCAACCATAGGGGAAGGTATATTGAGAAGGACTTTCAATGCCTAGTGTTGGTTTCCTCAGGGAGGAAAGGGAGGAATTCAAGGCTAACCTTTCAAGATGATTAGGGTACACCAGGGGTATTATACTAGTAACAAGAAACCTGGGTAACCAACAGTTGCTAGGTGATTAGATGAGACCAAAATTCCAGCTAAGGCCGATGAGGTCGCAATAGATACCGAAAGTAGGGAATGTCATAGCATTTAGGTTAACCGTGAAGACTTTTGATGCCTACTGTATAATCCACAAATAAGTTACAATAGAGGGCTCATGCCATGGTGAGAGGGAACATCTGGAGTATGACGTGGAGGGTTATAACAGTTGAATGGATTGTATGATTCTCAAGGAGAGAGTGAGTGAGGTATGAGGGAGTTTTGGAGTGATGCAGTTCATGAATTTCTATTTGAATTTGTCTACTTTGTTTGAACTTTAATTCATTGTTTCTATGACATTATTAAAGCATGAAGTGTATGATGAGATTGATGCATCATGTGTATGAATGGTTGCATGTTAGATCCTAGGAAATTAATCAAGAGCATGTCGTAAATTAGGGCGTCTCACTGTATTAGTATAGGAGGAAATTTTTTGCATGTTGGCCACACACACGAATTTTCATCTTCACAATAGCACTAAATATATTAAACTAATTAAGAAAGTCTTCTATTGGGTTGTCATATAGTGATTTAAGCAGTGTTATTAGTTTAAGTAAAACTTTATTTGTTGTTGTGGAGAGTATAACTTCAAGGTGAATTTTCTTGAAAGGGGAAATATGTAACACCCCAAAGATTAATTAAGAACAATTACTTTATTATAAACATAATTATCTCTTATGAGCATATTAATAAATTAGATATTTATTAAATTTAAGAGAAGAGGGGAAAATTTAAACTACAACATTAATAAGGAAAACATTGTTAAGTTAATAAAGTATAATTAAGAGAGTTAAGGGATTTCTTGAGCACTTCGACTTCCTGTGCTTTCTCTTCCATCAACTTCTCCTTTTCCTGCTTCAATTCAACAACCTCTTGTTGTGCTTACTCCTCTTTCTCTTGCGACCGTATGAATTGATCGTTGATTTATTTTTGTCAGCCCGCTAATTCTTGGTTGGGAACTCGTTACATGTGTACTAACGTCTGGGTGGACAACATGTTAATATCCAAAGATATGTCCTGCAACTGCTGCAAGGATGTATTCAAGTCCTCTCTTCCAGGGTCAATCGCATCAGGGGAATTTGAACATTCCTATCCCACGGCTCAGTGTTGATTGACGCGAACTCCAGTACAGTCACACTCTCTAGTGCTCTCTTCAAAACAACATCATATATTGAATCAAGTTTTTTTTCGTACCTTTGTGAATCCATCTTGGGTCGATTTATTCATTTCTTTTGTTGCCACGTTGATAGCATCATTAATGGCCTTGACGAGTCGGTTCAACTGTGCCTCCATTGCTGATACAATGCTACTGCTCATGCCCTACTCCATGCACTGCTTTGTTCGTAATTCATTGAATATGCGCTCTGCTTCCGGGTCAGTTGGTGTCTCCATCGACGATTCTCCATTAGACCCATGTTGACTCTGTTGATCATCCTTCCGCACGATATCATCAGGTGCATCTGTCGGGGGTCCCATCGAAACTTCTTTTATGCTAACCGGTTCTCGTCATTCCACAATCCAATCATTAATCATTTCCTCCAACTCTGCATCAAACACCTTGTACCGCATCGGCAACCATTTCCTATCTGAGTTTTGTCGTGCTTGAATGTGAATAGCATGTGGTCCAATTGTGAACTGTACAATCCTTTTGATATTTGCTTCATCAGATAACCTCAAAAATGTTACTACTGCCACCTGCAGCACTTCCCAATAGATCCAAAATTGGATCAAACAGTCCGTTAATCTTTCAGGTTCTTTCACCCACCATAAGTTTTGATAGCGCGCACCCTTACATACTTTTATCACTTTGACATCCATGCCCTGGTAGTCATCTGGCTCCATCCAAGCCACTAGTGCGATGAGGATCAGTAGCCAGCTGTATGTGAAGGGTCTTTTTCCCTCCTGCACCGCCACTACGTCCTCCACCAACTAGTTCATAAGGAAGAGTGACCAGTTCATTTATACACCTTGCACACACATCTCAACACATATGACCACCCTGAATTTCATTGAACACGATTGTTCTTCCTTACCACCTTACTAGCCAAAATCCTAGCGCCGATGTGCACTACGCGGTCATTGATACTATCAATGCGGTACGCCCTCCCATCACGCTCTAAAGCATAGCGCTTCTTCAATGTCACCATCAACTTCTTGTCATTGTATTTTCCTAAAAAATACTGTGAGGGGTCTAGCCCATCCTTCGACAACCCCGTTATTTCTGAAATTAACGCCACCGTGACTTCAACTGGCTCATCCAACCACATAAATCCTCCATGGAAGCATGAAAAAAGTTGCTTCACACACACATTGACTTTGTTTGGTCACCCAAAGTGTTACATGTTGATCAAACCTAACAAGCCGACTTTGTCTAACCCACATGCCTAGTCATGCGGAATGCACTATATCGGCCCGCCTCCTACCGCTACCATTGGCATGTATGGCTCATTCGCAACATCCTCTGGTGTGAGCAAGTCATGATCTTCGTATTTCATCTACATCAACGCAGGCACGATGTCAGACGTGCATACCATCCCTTGCTGTAGCGCCAGCATCCGTATATGGTATCTCTGATTCTTAGTGGGCTTCTTAGCCTTCTCACCTTATTGACTAGGAGGTATATACCCAGGGATGTTGTTAACAGGGACTCCTTCTCGAGCTTCTAACTCCACGACTCCCAAGCTCGATGGCCATTTCTATGTAGTTTCTTCTCCTTGCGCCCTTGCGAACGTTCGGTTCTGTCTTTTCTATGGCACCGGAGAGCTAGGATTCTGCCCCTTTCTCTTCCTCTTCGACACCGACGACGATCTGACTGGCATACTGGATACTTCTTCCATGATTGGTACTGGTCTGACCAGCAAATCCCGTTCACTCAAAATCTCTACTGTGACTAGGTCATTCTGCATGCCGCGCTAATGTGCCATAAGGTTTTAGCAGTCACGCACCCTCTCTAGACTTGGAAACTCACACAATTCACTCTAATTCACTTGAAAAATTACTCTACAACTCTGTAGCTCAACTCAACTTTGCACAATGGTGTCTTCTGACCATGTTGAACTCCCTCTTATAGCACCAAATCAAATCATACTCATCATTACTAAATCAACGCGATCATAATGACCAAATCATGCATTAACTACCCGAATCCGCTGTCGATCCTGCCAACCCAATGGTCGAATCTGCCATCATTACATGTCACTTCCACAAGCGTCATCGGTTAATTGCTTTTAAATGTCTTCATTTATTACTAATTTGACTCTGTGCGCAGCCTTGCAGCTGTCACAACATGACCTCCTAACTGTGTTACTGACTCCTACTCCTGTGCATCCACCTCCTCTTGGTGCGCTCTCCTTTCATCCATCATCCTACCTACCATTTTTTTTCATTGCGCAGTGCCTAAAGCATTGCATAGTTCTGGGCCCGTCTTATAGGGATTCATCCTGCTACCATTCACTATCTTTGGAAACATCTCTCCATTTAATTGTTGCAGTTGAACTGCACCTCCTGAAGTAATTGAATTAACAAGATATGGACCTAAGTGCATCTGTATTACCTGGATGCTTCAAGAACTTGCTGTCGTATAACAACACCAAATCTCCTTGTCGAAACTGTTTATTCTTTATGTGGCGATCGTGCCAATCCTTCTGTTGGTCCTTCTCGACGCGCTAGTGGAAACCTGCGATAAAATGGTCCTCCTCGAGTCGTACCAACTGCTCCACACGCTCCTCGAGTACTACTTCATCGTCCATGCCCGTCCCTGCTGCAATGCACAGACTCAAAACAATGTACTCCATAGGCATGACTGACTCTTTCCCATACACCAACTTGAATGGTGTTTGTCCCATCAATCTCTTGCAAGTGGTGCGATATTCCCATAAGACTACTGGAATATTCAAATCCCAGTCATCACAGTTTGCATTACATACCTTTTCCAGCGCATGCTCCAATATTTTGTTGAATGCTTCCACTGTCCCGTTCACTTGTGGATGATACGGGGTACTCTTCTTGTGTTGTATCTACAGTTCCTCTTTCAACGCGCTTACAGTGCGATTGATGAAGTGGCTTCCCCGGTCGCTCATTAATATCCTTGGGCATCCAAACCGAGTAACGATGTTGTCAAATAAGAAACTCACTACTGTCGTAGCGGTACAATCCACGACTAGTGTGGCCTCCGCCCATCTTGTTAAATAATTTTTCATTGTAATTATGTATCACGCACCATTTCTCTTCCCAGGTGGGTTTATTGGTCCCACAAAGTTCACGACCCATTTATCAAATGGCTGCAATGTCACATGAGGTACCAGTGACATCTCATCCCTTCTCGATGGTTTTCCAACTCGTTGATATATATCACAACTCCGTGCATAATCTGTTGCGTCATTATGAAGAGTGGGCCATAAGATCCCTACACGAAGTACCTTCCTTGTAATGGCTCGACCTCCGTAGTGTCCACCAGCAACTCCCACATGTGCTTCTTCTAGAATTTGCCCTTGTTCATGCAGTAGGACACATCGCTGAGGGATCTCATCTAGGCCTAGCTTATAGAGTTGTCCAACAATCAACTAGATCCGAAGCCTTAACCACCAACTACTTCTTCTAACTTGTTGAGAAATCCTTCGGTGCGATTCCCGTCGCCAAAAATTGAATTATTTGATCATAATAGTCATCTGCCATGTCGACTCTGAATAACTACGTGTATGGCGGTCCGTCTTCAATATTTGTGGGCTCCTCACCTATCTCAATTCGGGATAAATGATCAGGTCTTGCATTCAAGCGACTCGGCTTCACAACTATCTCAAAATCAAATTCTTGAAAGAGAAGTAGCCAGCAACATATCTCCCGCCCCTAACATAGGGTTATTGACTAGGTATTTCAAAGCAGAGTGGTCTGTAAACATTTTGAAATGTACCCCCAACAAGTAATGCTTCAACTTTTGTAGCGCATATACCATTTCCAGACCTTCTCTCTGTGGTCGTATAGTTCTTCTCTGCAAAGGACAGATTCTGACTAACGAATGGAATCGGGTGATCGAGATATCCTTCTCCTTGTTGTGCAAATACCACTACCAACACAATAGACGGTGCATCCACATGGACATGGAACTCCTTATTCCAATCAAGGAAAACCAATATTGGCACAGAAGCCATCTTAGCCTTCAACGTGTCGAAACTCCCTTGGCACTCTTGAATCCATACAAATACTACATCCTTCTTTAATATTTTTTCCATAGGTGTGGTAATCGTAGCATACCCTCGTATGAACTTGCGATAATACCCTGTGTGCCCCAACGTCGCTCTAAGCATCTTCACATTCGTAGGCGGTGGCAACCTCAAGATCAGTGCAATCTTCGTAGGGTCAACCAACAGTCCTTGCTTGCAAACAATGTGACCCAACAACATCCCAAAAGGTGCGCAAAAAATACACTTCTTTGAGTTCAGCGCGATCTGATGCTGTCGACATCTTTCCAGCATCAATCACAAGTTTGTCAAATAGCCTGTGATCAATCCATAACTGTCCATTTGTCCATGTAGACTTGCAGTAATTAATGAATCAAATCTTTGAAAGCAGCAACAACAAACCCAGAAAATATTGTAGGTGTGTTCTTCAACCCAAAAGGCATCACCCTGTATTGGAAGCAGCCCCGTTCAGTAACAAATCTTGTTTTGCGACGATCCTCTTTGGCAATCTTGATCTGTTGGTAGCCAGTAAACCCATCTGTGAAAGAATACATCTCCTGACCGCCTACTCCTTCTAGAACTTCATCAGTAAATGGTGTCAGAAATGGATAATGTATGCATGCATCATTTAATTTCCTCAGATCGACACATATGCGAAATTCACCCATTTTCTTGTCTTGGACCACCATAGGATTGATCCATTTTGATTTTTCAACTGGATCAATTATTCCAGCATCCAAATTCCTATCAAGCTCAGCTTTTTTTCTCTCCTTGTATCGTGGATTCAGGCGATACGACCTCTGCCTTACCGGTTTCACATCGGGCTTCAGTGGAATCTTCATTTCCCCCAAATATCCCAAGATTCCCTTCATCTCATAAAACTTTGTAGGGAACAATTCTTGAAATTCATCCAACATATATATGATCTTTGCCATGGTCTCTTCGTCCCAATAGTCCCCAACATTTGTGAACTTCGTGTTCTCTTATGTCCCAATGTTGACCTTCCTAATCTTTAGAGGCTGATTCATGGGATCTGTCGGTACATCCGATGCTGCGACATCCTAACTCCCTTCTATTTTCAAAATGTTGATGTTATGTAGCTCATCATCGTCCTCAGGTCCTCCGTACACGTTATAACATTCCATCATCGACTACATGTGGCAATGTGTATGTGGATCTACTGGATATGCAACTGGAACCACCTTCAGCACCACATCGCAGATGATCTATAGTGTATTATGGACGTCTGTATTGGCATCCACGAAGCTAAAGGTGTGAGTGAAACAAACTGTCAATTCCTCCCACTTGGTGATTTCCCTGCGCAACTCCATTGCTATGTACCACAATCATGTTGTTTCATCCAATGTGTGGACAAATGCATGGAACCATTCATCCTTTGGTCGTGATGTCCATAGAGTATGACACTTAATCAGATGATTGCCAGGGTCATTCCGTTCATCATACCTTCCAGTGTGATATACTTTCGCGTCACCAAAGCGAACTGTCATCAATTGTCGACACTAAGCCCATCCATTAATTGACTTCTTATGAGTTGCCCATCACTGTGCTGGAGCAGCCTTTAGTGCTTCCTCCAGCACCAACAATCACTGAGGTTCTGATACCTTCTCTTCAAACTCCATTAGGAACACAGACAACTTGGGTAGTCCCTCGTAGATTGGAAATTCAATAGTCTCAGTTACGATGTGACACAACGACTGTGTGATCAAAGCACAATTTCTGAATGATACCTCATGCATGCGATTCTGACAATTTTCTAAAGCATCATCATAATCAAAAGATGCAGAACTAGCGCTGCACCACCCAAGTTCTCCATCAGCAGTTGGATGGATGTAATATTCTGAAATATTATATGCATGATCCCATCCTCTAACAACTTCGTCTTTTACTAGCTCAATATATCTTCTCCCTTCATTTGGATCCATCGGAGTGATGACTTTGATGTATTAATTCTCAAAGGTCATCATCCGCTTCTTAAAATTGATTACTACCATACTATCATTGGCCCATCCAATCCCCAACAACGTGGGATAGGAGCCTCCACCCTCCATGACTTTAATCACATCGAAATCCACATAGGGCTTCATACCCTCAAAATACACTACCAAGTGCGATATGCACTCGATCGGTTGTACCTTGGCCTAATTAGCCAATCGCAGCTGCACTGGAGACTAACCCAGTGTTGGCCTCCCCATATTCTACCATGTATTTTTTTTCAGGATGTTAACATCTGATCCTAGATCCAAAATGATTGAATCTACCTCATAGTCCCCAATCTGAATGTTCATGTGCATCTCTTTTCCCATCTTTTTCTTATGCAAAGAATTCACCTTGGAATCCTTCTGTCCCTTCATCGGTTGATGCAGTAGGTTTTCAATCTCGAAAAGAGCATCTGGATCTCTTGCCAGCAACAAGCAGCTCTCAAAGAACTTATGCAAGGTACCATGCTTCCGTGATGGTCCCGCCTCCAACCAAGAATTAAAAGTAGTGGGAATTTCATAAATAGGTGACTTACCAAGATTCCTTCCAATCAGATTGCGTTCTTTAAAAATGTGTCCTTCTCATCATCGATATCAAAATGCACCTTCTTCTTCCCAGCTAACTGAATTTGTAGACGAGGGCTATCCTCTCTAGTCGTTAGAACTCCACGAGTGACGATAGCGATGTCAATGTCCTTTGTTCTGGGCTCCACTAAGATCGTCGCAATTGTCGGTCCTTGATTTTGGTTCAGCGGTGGATTCATAGGTTGGTTCACATTATGAGTCGCATTCTGGTTCTGAATTGGAATTTGGTTCTGAGCCTGATTCTGCACGTGATTCTGGTTCGATAACTGGTTCTGATTCTGCAATTGATTCTAACTTTGCAACTGGTTTTGATTTTGCAATTGAGGAACATTTCTTACCTTCCACCTCGCAATCAATTATGGAAAGTTTTTGACAGTGTCATCAATTGCGGTATAATACATACACAAACACTGCAACTATGGGAAATATCTTTGGTAATGCCCTCATACACCACAAATGTAACATTGGATAGGTCCATGTCCTCGTCCTCCCCCTCGTCCTTGGAATCCTCTACAGAATCCTCCTTTTTGTTGGTACTGTGGCTAATTTAATTGTTGTTGTGGAGGATTCGGCTACTGTTGAACATAATGTGCAGACTGAACATACTATGACTGTGGTGGAACCATTTGCATCTAATTATACTGCGGCTGTGGCACGAACTGTTGTTGCGGCTGAGGTGGTATAAACTACATCTGCGGTGGTGTTCTATATTGCAGTTGAGGTGGTGGATGTACCACCTGTGGCTGCTGTACTGCCCGATTATCTTCTCCTTTCACATAGTATGAATCATACGTCCTTTTCTTCCAGTAGGTCATATGCATGACAATCCTTATCTTCGTGGCCCATAGATCGAAAAAATGAAAAGTATAGGTTCGTCGTATTCGTTACCATCTTTTGCATGTATCCACACTATTCATGTCAATGCCCATATACTTGGAAAATATGGCACCATGTTACACTTCCACAACTCAGTGGGTTCGGTGCTCCTGACAACTGGTAATTTCAAAAATCTAGGCAATTATCCTTGGTATGCCCATCTGCGCGGCATCGAGTGCACCAGATATCTTCACGATGCTCTTTTCCTTTCTTTATATATTACAACTAAAGCATCAATTTCTCCATTTGCGTCTGAATCTGGTTCATACCAGCTGCACTTTCTTCAATGGGCAAAGCCTCCAACTTCATTGTGATCTCCAGAGCCTCGCTCTGTGTCACAATCTTTTGTTGCATCAATGGTTGCCTAATATTAGATACCAGCGCTGCGGTGAACCATTCCTTATGTTGAACATTGCTGATCTCAAAGATGACCCTTGCCATTAGTGTCTTAATTCTTTGGTTGAAATCCCAAATAGTCTCATTAGGGAATTGGTTAATCTCCTTCAAATCTGTAATATACTATGCTTTAGACTTTGGTTTTATAAATTCTTTAATTAGTCCTTTCCTGACTTCAACCAGTGTCTTTGCAAGGGTCCCCATAGGAACTTGTGCAAATTTCATTTACCAATGCAGTGCATGACCCCAAAGAGTGGTCGCCAATTGGCCCTTCTTGACATCATCATCTATAGTTTGTATGACAGTCCACACTACCTCACATATAAACCAATACTATTCGGGATCGTTAGTCCTGTTCCCATGGAACAAAGGTAAATTCGTATCATCATCCGCCATCCTAGGCATTCTCCCTACAGACATTGATCTACTACTAGAATGTTGTTGCCATGTTGAACAAGTCGGCTTGGAACTTGTGTTTCTTCCAAAACGTGGAGTAGTGCATGGAGGTGTGGGAACATTGCTATTGGGGGTTGATATTACTATTATCCTAGGCGTAGCCTAGGTCTGGTCATCCTCTTCGTCACTCTAGGGTCACTTTGTCCCGTGTGGTCTTCCTTCGTGGTCTTGCGTTTCGATCGCAACAGGACCTTCCCTTGTCCTCTACCTCTTCTCTTGTTGAAACATTGCTCCTCCCCTCGTAAGACCACTTTCTTCCTCAGCTTCCCTCATAGTCTCATCGAAACTTGCACCCATATAACCCTTATCCTTCCATTTGTCTCCCCCCTTTCTTCGCGGTATCCACAACCTCCGCACACCAGAGTTCTACTACTCGAGGTGCATCTTCAGTATGCCTTTTTCATAGAAAAACATCTTAATCGACAATTATAAAGACAATAGGAACCTACCTCTTGGCTCGTTGAAAAACTCCCTTTCTGCTTCGTTGTAGGACTTAGTAGTTTCAACCCTGAACTCAGTGATATAGCCTTCCAAGATACTATCCAGTCAGACTTCAACAGCCTGCAATGCCTTGTTGTCGGTCTCTTGTAACTCTTGGATCAGTTCAAGGTTCTAGGATGTTGGCTCACCTCCTTGGAAATTTGTCTTGCGATAAGTAAATCATGCCAACCACTCGTACAATATCATGGGAAATTCAGAGAAAAATTACTCGTATGGATTGTCATGTATGTACCTTGCCAGCCACTTATCTGTCATCAGTCCAGGGTCCTGATTTCCTGTCTTAGCAAATTCTCGTAGCTTTTGGTCAAACCAATCTTGAATTTTTGGTCTTGTCGGATGCCACATATCCTCCTCTTAGTCGCAACAAGGTCCCGAAAATGGAACCATTTGTTGACACAAACTAAGCCAACAAAACCAGTTGACAGGGGTTCCCACTGTGTCGACACCCAAATCACCGCGATCTCCCTGAGCACCGACCCAGACAGGTCTTATCTCATCCAGCAACACCCGCAGAGCGGATGAACATCTCGGGTGAGACTTCAACCACTCTGCGGGTGTTTATGGACAGGGTAAGGCCTGTTTGGGACAGTGCTCAGGGAGATCACGGTGAGTTGGGTGTCGACAGAGTGGGAAACCTTGTCGACTGGTTTTGTTGGTTGAGTCAGTGTCAACAGTGAATATTTATTTTTTTTCAGCAAAAAAAAA
>LPNX011183000.1:1127291-1175105 GCA_001517045.1 Pseudotsuga menziesii
ACATGACCGTGATTAACTTGACCAATATAACATGGTCAAACCTGGGAGGCTAGGGAGAGGGAGAGGGGTTTCTACCCTAGCCCCATCATTGCTTAGGCCAAAGATATCTTGAGGATTATTTCCCGCCTGAATTTTTATTAGGAGGATACATCCCTTAAAGGAAACTCTGCATTATTATATCAGTTGATCCAGCGTTGGAATCAACAGAGGAAGACATTCCGTGTTGGTGACGGTCAGTGGTTCCAACCCACTAAGGAGGATATTTATTTCATCATTGTGCTATCTATGAGAGGGGAGGATTTTCCCCAGTTACCCAATGTACCAGTTGGTGCTACAATAGAGAGTCAACTAGCTTACTCTCTGAGATATATTAGTGATGCGGTCGTCCATCCGTCTGATATTCAGGTGAGCGGTGGGAAGCTTTGGATCTCTGCTTTTGGTCGAGAGGATGTTAGTGTTAGTGTTTCTAAGTTAATTCACTTAGGATTAGAATTTTTATCTGAAAGAATAACAAGTACAAAAATACATCAAATATACACAAGACACAGATATTTTTCATCGAGGAAACCACAAAGGAGAAAACCCTGCAAAGTTCCTCGAAATAGTTTCATCACCAAGACAAGATCACAAGATGTAATAATCAAGAACAATATGTCTTCTGCAGCTCTCTCTATTCCTCCTCATTGACCTCTCTCTCCCAATGCACACGTGAGAGAGTGAATGAGTGTGTGTGTCAAATGAGGATGGTGCCTGCCTATTTATATTCATATCATAGTCAATTAGCTCACATTGGGGACATTGCCACCTCGTGGCTCTTGTTATAATAGTATCTAGGTTTGGGGTTGTACTCGATGCAACAAGTTTTTGAGATTTTATTTAAAATATCTATTCATGGTAGGAAACTTTAGTCCTTTGAATAGTTACTTAGTACTTTTTTGAAGAAATGCTTTGTTTCTGTAAGTTATGCTTATTAGGGCATAAACAATATTGGAAAATATAAAGCTAATTTAGGCAAATAACATAATCAAACAAACTAGAAAGATAAGAGTTAAAGCATACTTACTTCTCATTAACTAATACACACACACACACACACACACAATGAAAAGTGACCCTTCGAGTTCATATTCCAAGTGGCCTCTTAGACTCCACTTGGTTTCTCGGGTGAATCTTGAATCCCCTATGACTCATCATTTTTTTTCTCATGAAAATGATAAATGATAATAATTCAACATATGGGAATATGCTAACCCAAAGGATTAGACTCCCAACAATTCCCCTATTAATTTGAAGGGTGTATAAGAGTCCAAGAAAAATAAGAGAGCTTGAAAAAGGTTTCAACAATCTTCTAGTAAATACAATAGCTCTTTGAAGGGGTGGTTTTGGCTTACCACCAATCAAAATGGCTAGCCGAAGATGAAATATTCTACTATGTGTATGATTTGAGGTTGAACACCAACTCTTGAACTTGGCACGAAGGTGCAGAGGTTATGTCTGTAACTTGTCATGAGGCTTAGAGGGTCTCTAGCATAAGCAATAGGAGACTGAAGTCCTTTGCTCAATTGGTTCTTTTAGGATGACCATAAACAAACTTGAGAGTTGAAATAGGAAGTAAACAACTACATCTTGCAGAACATTTCCATCTTGACCATCTTTCTCCAAGTAAGTTAGCTAGAAGCTTGCACTTGCTTTTGCTACATGAAGGTGCTCTCGATATTCATGGTTTGAGGATGACCACCAACTCCAGAGCTCAATCGAACATATTTTTTCAAAATATCGTTTGTTACGGCTCGCTTGATCTTGCTCACTTGTTATTGACGGTCTTCATTTCTCCCTTATCAGGAACAATGTGAGGAGAGGAGAGTCTCAAGGTGTCGCAACTAGACACAAGAACATGAGAACAATGAAAGTGAGAAGGGTCTCAAAGTGTCACAACTAGACACAAAACACATGAGAATTCTCGAAATGTTTCTCTTTTATATATCTAGTTGTATAATTGAATATGGCATTTGAAACTATCTATGGATCAGGTCGCTTGCTCCAGCTTACATGAAGAAGGCCATGGTTGCCAGTTATCAGAAGAAGGCTTCGAAACTTGAATCCTGACATAATGTACCCCTTGTCATGTGCAAGAGGAGAAGTATGGGCAAAGTAAAGTACATAGGGATTCTTGTTGATATTTGAGTCTGAATAATGGACAAAATGCACTCAGATATTACACAGGATTTTTAACGTGGTAAAACCCCAATTTGGGGAAACATCCACCTAGACAAAGTATTCATGTCTTATACCTTTCAACAATGAAGATTACAATCAAGCATATCATATGCACATTTCATTCACTCATCTCGCTCCTCTCCAAATACATTTAAATACATTTAGTCAAGAAGTTACATTAATTGAAGAACTGCCACCGGTTACAGTAACTCCTAATCAACCAACAATTACGATTGAGAAACCATTTTAGTTTAATTATTTGTCACAAATTTAACAATCTCCACCTTGACAACAAATCATCAAATAATTTGCCGAGACTATTCATCACTTCTTTGTTAAACCAAGAGAAGCCACACACCAACACAACTTCTCTAATATTACCGGTTTTGTAAACATATCTGCACAATTTTCCTTAGTATGAACTTTTTTCAGACCTACTCCACCTTCACTAATGGCTTGCCTTACAAAATGATATTTTACATCAATATGTTTAGTCTTACTATGGTAAACAGGATTTGTAGCCAAATGTATAGCACTTTGGCTATCACAGAAAACAGGCACACTGTTTTGCAACCTTCCAATTTCTCCAAGTATACCTTTCAGCCAAATTGCCTCTTTGCAAGCATGTGAGGCAGCAGTGTACTCAGCCTCTGTAGTGGATAAAGCAATTGTTTCCTGAAGCTTTGACATCCAACTTATAGCTCCACCTGCAAGAGTAAAGACATAACCTGAAGTAGACCTTCTCTTGTCCAAATCACCTGCAAAATATGAATCAACAAAACCGCATATTGAATCACTGGTTCGATTAAAAGTGATACAATAGTCACTTGTGCCTCTTAAGTATTGAAGCGCCCATTTCACTGCATTCCAATGTTCATTTCCTAGATTTGCCATGTATTTACTGACAACACCTATTTCATGTGAAATATCAGGTCTAGTGCACACCATTGCATACATCAAACATCCTACTGCATTGGCATATGGGACACGAGACATATAATCCTTTTCTTCATCACTACTAGGACATAAACCTGAAGAAAGCTTAAAATGGGAAGCCAAAGGAACATTCACAGGTTTTACCTTGTTCATTCCAAACCTTTCAAGTATCTTTTTAACATACTTCTCCTATGAAAAACTAAGCTTACCATTCTTCTGTCTCTGTGTTTTTCAATACCCAAAATCTGTTTTGCAGCTCCAAGATCCTTCATATCAAATGCCCTAGTCATCTGAGCCTTCAACTTGCTAATTTCACCTATTCTTTTACTTACAATAAGCATATCATCAACATACAATACTAAGATAATGAATACATCATTTAACTTTTTGAAGTACAAACAATGATCATACTCACTTCTAGTATAACCTTGGCTCACCATGAAAGAATCAAACTTCTTGTACCATTGCCTAGGTGACTGTTTTAGGCCATACAATGATTTCTTGAGCTTGCAAACTAATTTTCCTTTACGATGCTACACATAACCCTCTGGTTGTTCCATAAAAATATCCTCATCCAAATCTCCATGTAGAAAATACGTTTTAACATCTAGTTGCTCTAACTCCAAATCAAGCACTGCAACTAGTGCTAACACAATGCGAATAGAAACAAGCTTGACAACAGGTGAAAAAATATCATGACAGTCAATACCTTCCATCTGAGAATACCCTTTCACGACCAATCGAGCTTTGTATCTTTCAATCTTACCGTCAACACTTTTGTTCAATTTGAAGATCCACTTACAGCCAACCACTTTCCTATCTCTAGGGAGTTCAACCAAATTCCATGTCTCGTTCTTCTCTAGAGAATCCATTTCTTCTTTGATTGCCATCTTCGACTTAGCATTTTCAATGCAATCAATGGCTTCCTGAAAGCAAGAAGGTTCTCCATCATCAGTAAACAAAGCAACATACGAGACAAAATCAATATACCTCTTAGGAGGCTTTCTCTCCCTTATCGATCTTCTTGGTGTAGGTTGTGGGGTTTCCACATCTTCTTGAATTTATTCATCTTCTATGACTTCATTTTTACCAGAAACTTCTTCTTATTTCTTTGAGTCATGCAAAAATTGGTTCTCCAATTGAACTAGCTATTTTCATAGTACGTGTTCCTGTTCCCCATCAACTTTTACATTTTCTGATTTAATCAGAGAAGATTCATCAAAAATTACATCTCTGCTAACGACAATTTTGCGGGAAGTAGGATCCCACAACCTATATCCTTTTGTTACATCATCATAGCCAACAAAGATGCATTTCTTTGACTTAGGGTCTAACTTAGAACGTTGATTTTTAGGAGTAAGAGCATAGGCTTCACAACCAAAAAATTTTAAATTCGAATAATCACAACAAGGATTACCAGTCCATACCTCTTATGGAATTTTACAATTTATCACCATGGAAGGTGACCGATTTATTAGATAACAAGTAGTTGAAACTGCTTCTGCCCACAACTCTTGACTCAAATTAGCATTGCTGAGCATGCTCCTTGCTCTCTCTAGAAAATTCCTATTCATGTGCTCTGCAATGCCGTTTTGCTGAGGAGTGTAAACATTTGTCTTATGTCTTACGATCCCTTCATCTTTGCAATACTTCTCAAAATCCAAAGAAGTAAACTTACCTCCATTATCCATCCTCAATCATTTAATTGTCCCGCCTGTTCTTTTCTGCACCATAACTTTAAATTGTTTGAATGTATCAAACACATTAGCTTTCCTTTTCAAAATATAGACCCAAACTTTCCTTGAAAAATCATCTATAAACAATACGTAATATGATGCTCTTCCATAAGAAATAGTAGGGGATGGACCCTACAAATCCGAATGAATGTAATCAAGAATACCTTTACTAACATGACTTCCTGCTTTGAACTTTTGTCTACACTGTTTTCCAAATATAGAATGTTTACAAAACATCAAATTCAAAGTCTTTAAGTTTGGAATCAGTTTTCGATTCATTAATATTTGAAGTCCTTTCTCACTCATATGACCAAGACGCTGATGCCATAACTGAGTGGATCCTGACACCCCTTCAGATATTAATGTTGTATCATTAGTTTGAGTTTTTCCAATGAATTTGTAAAGGTTTCCTACTCTTTGTGCCTTCATGACCACTAAAGCACCCTTAGATACTTTTAGTATTTCATTTAAACCTATAAACTTATGACCACTAGAATCCAAAACTCCTAATGAGATTAAATTTTTATTTAACTCAAGTACATGCCTTACATCTGTAAGTGTTCTTATCACTCCATCAAACATTTTAATTTTTATATTTCCAAATCCAAGAGTCTTACATGGAGAATTATCTCCCAAAAGAACACAACCACCATTAATTGTTTGATAAGAAGAAAACCATTCTATATGAGGACATATATGGTGCGAAGCACCAGAATCTAACAACCATTCTTCATTATATCCCGAAACACTACAAATGGATAACACCTCATCAATCATACTTGAATCAGACTTAACTGAATTTGCCTCAGACTTGGAGTCATTAGATTCTTTTCTTTTCCAATAATCTTTCTTGAGATTACCAGTCTTGTTGCAGTACCAACATTTGAGTTTGCTCTTTCTGCCCTTTGACTTAGATCTGGAAGTTCCTCTTGACTTTTCACCTTTTTCTTTGGAACGACCTCTAACATACAAAGCTTCAGGTGCAGAGGACTCAATATTAGCCTTATTTCTTAATTCCTCAGACAACAGTGCTCCAATTACAGTGTCAAATTCCAAAGTGTCAGATGTACTAAGACTAATAGAATATATGACATGACCCCAAGACTCAGGTAAAGTGCATAATAGATTTACAGCCATATCTTCATCCTCAATGTGAACATCCATACTATTCAACTGGTAAATAAGAGTATTAAATACATTTAACTGATCTGCAATCTTTGTTCCTTCTTTCATCTTCATACCATATAACTATCTTTTTAAATAAATTATATTTGTTAAAGATTTGGTCATATACATGTTTTCTAATCTATTCCACAAACTTGCTACTGATTTTTTTGCAGCAATGTTAAACAAGACATCATCTGTAAGACATAACCAAATTATGCTAAGTGCTCTCGCATCCAAATCCTCCCATTCATCATCTGACATAGTTATGGGTCTTTTCCTTTTGCCATCTAAGGCCTTCTGCAACCCTTGCTGAACTAACAAATCTCGCATCTTTAGTTTCCAGAACTCAAAGTTATTCTTACAGCTAAACTTCTCAATCTCAAATTTTGAACTAGACATTTTTGCCATTACTTTGTTAAGTTTCGGACTTTCAAATACTACTCCAGAGTTATAATGATCTAATAAATTTTCAGCCTCAATTCAATTCAAAATTTTCAAAAAAACTTCTTCAGCTTTAATTATGATATTCTGATATCCAATATATTATAAGATAATATTTAAAAATGTACCTTATACCTCCCACTTTGAAATAAATCTAATAATATAACCTTATATAAATTCCATGATAATTAAAAGAGGCAGAGCATAGTAAAACTTGGCAAAGAACGTTCCACACTCAGCCTAGGCGGTGATCATTCTCCACAGTCAACAGTGACTCCACTAGCGATTGAACTCTGTGCTCGGCACACAGTCAGCAGCTGAGTCTTCTCCTTAGAATGGGCACGCAACACCATTTCCAAAACTGCTCACGCGGGTCTCCATGGGCTACCTCACGCATATGCTCACGTGGGTCTGTCTTCTTTATCCCTGCACATAGGATTCAATAGACCACATCGATGGTAGCAGTCCAGGCAGCAGTCCACCTTTCTTTTCACGACGGAAACCTTCACGCAAAAAAAAAAACTTCACGCTCTTATTCTCAGTCAACTCACACGGCTGTCTCCATGGCGGCTCCTCTATCCACGGCCAGTGCTCACGTAGTTGTCTCCATGGCAGCTCCTCTATCCACGACGCACTTGGACTAGTTTCTCACGTGTAGCACCAACTTGGCTTTGATACCACTTGTTGATATTTGAGTCTGAATATAACATTAACCCCAATTTGGGGAAACATCCACCTCGACAAAGTATTGATGTCTTATTCCTTTCAACAATGAATATTACAATCAGGCATATCATCTGCGCATCTCATTCACTCATCTCGCTCCTCTCCAAATACATTTAAATACATTTAGTCAAGAAGTTACATTAACGGAAGAACTGCCACCGGTTACAGTAACTCCTAATCAACCAACAATTACGCTTGAGAAACCAATTTACTTTAATTAGTTGTCACAAATTTAACACTTCTTGCAACTCCACCCTTCGCAAATACAACTCAGCAAATTCAAACCTTAAAAGGTGATAGGTGTCGCTCGAAAATGCACTCATATACAATATACAATTCAAGAGTTTCTTTCGATTTTGATACTTACAAAACACAAGCAAATACCAAAAATTACCCAAGAACTTACAAAGAAACACAGTTGCAAGTTACATATATGATAGTTGAATTGGGTAAATATGTTATACCTGAAATGAGGTGATGTGGATCTTTTCTACAATTTTCTTCTAATGAAGCAACTCCACACTAGTTTCATATCTGCAATTTTCTTCATACTTCCACCAATAACCCGCAATTATCTTTGCACAATCTCTCCCAAGCTTTTTCTAGAAGTCTAATACTGTCATTCAGCAACCAGGCAGTCAACCAATAAGTTTCTTTAGTAGTGAGCTTAATCTGCAATTTAATTCTACAGATTTCATTTTAATTCAATTCTACAACACATAATCAATTATCTAGCATACAAACTCAAGTCTGAAGCAAGCAAATCAATTTATACAGTAGCATTTTTCAATTCTGTAGCTATAGCAATAGGCTGCAAATTCTATACAAGGTTGTCTTGCAACAATAATATTTTCACAGACATCAACAATGTTTCAACTTTCAAGCATACAGGGAAGAAAAAATCAAATTGCACAATTTTTTCTTACAAAATGCTTATTCACATCACTGCCCAAACAAAAGAATAGCAAATCAAATCTCCTTTACAGCATGCAAGGTAGACTTCGGTCTTCAATTTTCTGAGGTTCAATGCTCAGTTGCATCAACCAAATAACAAGTTTGTGTAGGGATAATATGTTGGTTAACATGTTCAGTTCGCATCACTCAAACATGGTCTTCAATACTTGGCAATAGCTCCATGAATGGGCTATATTCACCAATTCATACTATTCTTCCAGCTCTACAGAAAATAACAACTCCAACACTACAACAATTTCTTTTCGCAGGAATTCTTAATATAAATATCAATAGTCTTCAACCCATGAGAAAACCTTCAGTCATCAACTCGACTTTAATTATACACATTGCAGAAATTACACACGACCACATAGCAATAGTCTACTTCATTAAACGTGAAGAAGGATGGCAACTTCACACATAAGTCTCGATATTTCTCCAACAACTATCTTCACAAGTTTCTTTGCCAAACAAACATGAGCTCATCATACTTCAATGGATCTTCACTTTCGTGAGAGAGGTAGCCAGTTTTAAGAGAGGTTGCATATGCTCAAAAGAGTGATCGCAGCTCGTGGAGGTCACCTTAGTGCAACTACAAGATTTATTAATAAATTTTAGGGTTTCCCCTATATTCTTCAACAATTTATCTCCACACTCGGTTGTATGAGGCACAACTCTATAGTTGATTTTCCCTAGAGATATCAAATCATTACCATAGATTTTTAATAATTCTTCTTAGGTCCACGCTAGGATTTGTTTGATTAATTATTCCACTGTCAAATGGTCTTAGGTGTTGTATTCCTTCATGTTCAATGCATCAAAGGATATTTGATGTACAACTCAACCTCAACCTCCTAAGTTCATGTTCAATGCATCAAAGGGTCTTTAATGTACAACTCAACCTCTAAGGTGGCACCTTAGTGTCTATTGGATGGCTTGAACGTACATGTTTGTTAAGGATGGCCAGATATTATCACTTACCAAAAATCACAACTCTCTATATGAGTCTTTACCAATGCGAAAGAATCAAAACATTAGAAGAGAGGTGGTGTTATAGCTGATTTTACCACTCCAGGTGAATCACACTTGTATGGCCTTTCCCCTGTCTCTCTGCAGACTCCTTAGACCCCTTGGACCATTTTTTGTCCTTTGATGTTTCCTTGACCATCCCTAAAATCATGTGAGAATCCATATACGTGGATTTTAAACCCCTAATCGCATATATACGCGGGTTTTACCCCTAAAACTGCGTACATCGGGATGTGTGCATAATCCAAATCCTTTTGGAGTTTTCCTTGACATGGATCTGACTCACTTGACTCCTAGCCTTCCATATGCCTTGAGATCGCTCGGATTCGACCTTTCATTACCCCTTTGAAAAGCTATATAAGGAACTCTTTGGTACATTGAAGGCATAAGAGAGAATTGAGAGCAAAGAAACTATAGTCTATTGTTGCTAGAACTTGTGCTTGAGTCTGCATCCCTTTGTCCCTTGGAGCACTTTTGTGTTCTTCCCAAGCTTGCCTTTCGCTTGTGAGCTTGCTATCGAGAGATGGAGGATTGAGGTGGTGGAGGCCCAAGTGGGGGATTCAGTTTCTCCGATTCGCAGACGTGCCGACAGAGGTTTTATCCATTGTAATCTCTGATTTTATATTAATAGAAATATCTTTTCCTGTCCAATAATGTATGTTTGAATGAATATTTTATCCATGGGATGATTTCAAATGTTTATACATTGTTGATTATATATGCTAGAATAGATCTAACACCAAGATATATATTATGCTTGTCTTGTTTACTTGTTGTTGAGGACATGATTAATCAATTCAAGCTGAAGTTGGAAAGCTCAACGGGGATCTACTTCAACCGTCCGGAATAAGGTACGAGGTCTGATCCTTTAGTGTTAGATATTTAATTTCTATTGCATATTGGAAAGGATTGATTTCTGGAGTCAAGCTGTCTATTGTGGTACCCCAAGCCATAGGAATTTCTCTCTGTAAAATAATTGGCGACTCTGCTGGGGAGTTCCTAGTAGTTGTCCTTTGGGGGTTTTCTATCGGCATTCAATGACTTTGAATTCCTCTTTTTCTCTTGTTTATGTGTCGAGTATGGGGACATGTTTGCCTAGTAGTGTCTGATTGGTGTGAAATTTGTCTTAGCTTGTCTGTTTGCCTTTATTTTTATGCACCTTTCTTCCTGTACGTGAGCTTTGAACTCACAGTCGCGTATATACACGGGTTTATCTTCTATTTCCGTATACACACGAGGGTTTACTGCAAACAGTCGCATATGCCCTTAGTTTTTCCTTCTAGAGGAAGTTGGACGGTTGCTGGGTGAATTTTGATGATTGCTGAGTCTCCTTTGATACTACTAGATTCTGTATACATCCCTGTTTCTGACCAAAGACGGATTTTTTAGGGTAATTTTTTTTTTTAAGAATGTTCTCGTCATTGCATTTTCGATTTTTTGTTTTAGGATTAGTGCATTAGATTTCTTTTACCTTAGTGCTTTGCTTGAGTGCTGCTTGAGTGTGCTTGCAGAGTCTGAGGGTTGTAGAATCATTCTTTTGCTTTTATATCTCATTTTTGTTTCAAAAAATCCAAAAATATTTGCTTATCATCATGCATTGCATATTGCATTTTGCATAGTACTTGCACTAGAATTGCTTTGGAGTATTAGTCAGGATTTCATATAGGAAAGTTTGCATTTATCATTTGAAGAGAATTATGCATTTCACATAGTAGCATACCATGTTTTTCATGGACACAATGCATTTGCATTGATTGTTAGGTGTGCATTTTACTTAATGTTGTGTCATAACGCCATTAGTTGCACGGTCATATCCCTCTTTTGAGTAATAAAGCCAATTAAAATCAATGCTTAATTAAAATGAACTACACTATTTTATTTGATAAGGTTCACCAACAAACTTAGGTTTTAGGGTCTTGGGATAGTTCATTGTGAGTCAATTCTCCAAGACCACTAAACACCAACATATATGTGTCTGTCCAGGTGAGTGTGTGAAATTCCTTTGTATAACCAGTGTTTCTCAGGATCCTCCTCTCAAAAGGGAGTTAAGCACGAGGCAGTGTGAGCGGTTATTGATTGGGATGACCCCTAGTCATAACTGAGTAGCACCGAAGATATTTCCAGGATTGTATTCGTATATGGAGGTTCTTTCGAGAGTTTCGAGCTTTGCTACCTTGCCCATACGGTCAATCCCACCTGCAACTGTCCTCCTGAGCATTGATTATATTGAGGTGACATTAGTGGCCTTACCTAGGATATCGAGGGGGTACTTTGCAGGGGTTATTCTGCGGGTGTCCCGGCCAGGTTAGGGTCGGACAACACAGTCGCTTTACATGTTGAAGCTGAGGGCCACAATAATTGGTTACGTACCTCTGCTTGTTGTGTATGGGAGTCTCAAGCCTCTCCTAGGCGAGAAATACCTGCTTCATTCGGAAGCTCACTTATCCTACCCTTGATTGCTTGTGTTTGGCCTTAGATTTTATTGGTGATTGCTCTGTGCATGTTAGCTTGCCTAGGGTTTGCATAGATAGAGAGACTTTTTATATGTTTTGAGTCATTGCGGATTCGAGTGCGGCTCCTCGCCGATCTCATCGTTTAGCAGGACTTCTGCCTTCTACATCTCCTCCTCCTTTGGGAGAGAGAAATAGATAGTCCAGGCGGACTACTTCGCACATCGATTCACACACCATGGGAGACCACGTTGAAGGTATTCCTGAACCACCTTCTCCCATTCGTGTGGAAGATGGGGAGTTTAGTCCTAACTATGATCTTTTACCCGACTTGACTGAGTTAGGTCCTGTGATTTTTTAGATAGGTACGTTTCATGATAGACCTACTTACTCTAGGTTTGATTCCCTAGTGACGCATCGTTGGTATGGAATGCCGGAAGATGATGAGACTCATTTCCAACCCGTGAGCACTAGTTATGGTAGTTATGGTATGTCTGGTTTTCCTACACATGATTTGGAATTTCATGTCGAACCTGAGTTTGAGCCTAGCACTATGCCTGGGGGCACTCTCATTCCTTACCATGCGGAGAGCTTTGGGAGCACAAGTCACATTTCACCTTCCATCCCAGCGGTGGAAGCTACATCATATATTCCTCCTAGGTCTAGGGTTAGTGATCCTATTAGGATACCAGATCCAAGACGAGTGACTATAGGGAATAACACGTACATAATTACTCAGGTCCCTCCGTCCTCTGTCCCTAGTTCTTCGAATATTCACCCTCCACCTCATTCACGTGGTCCTTCGGGCTGGAACGTTGCTACGAGTCATGTCTGTACTGCGGTTACTAGACCAGTTGTGTCTCAAGTTTACATACCGCCCGTTGCTTCGGGAGGTTATGTTCATACTTCTAGAGGTCATGTTACTGCTTCTGGAGCGTATATCCCTACTTCTGGTATGTATATTCCTACTTCTGGAGCGTATATTCCTACCTACGGAGTGTCTCATGGGACATTGCATGCGATGACTTGTGGACCTTATTATGGGACACAATATGGACAGGGTTCTTCACCTTATGGGTGCGGGTATCAACAACCCACTTACTCTCCAAATTACGGCTTTGTAGCTCCGAATAGTCAAGGTACACCACACTATGGTGCTTCCATGCCACCCTATACGGGTCAAACGGGAGGAGGGCACTATGGCCAAGGCCATGGTGGTAATCAGACCTATGTGAATCAGAACTATCAGGGAGCGGTCCATCGACCTCATCATCCTCGGCTCCCTTTCCTCGCAAAGTTGAATCTTCCTGACTTGTTGAGATTGACGAATGATCCTGTAGCTCATGACCCGGCTTCGCCGGCTGTCCCTACTAAGCTTCCCTCGGACATACCCAAATTCGAGGGCAAACCGGGAGAGGATCTGAGTGAATATGTTACTACCTTTAACCTATGGTGCTCTTCCAATTCCTTACATCAGGACTCAATCCGTTTGAGACTATTTCAACGCACCCTTACAGGCCCTGCCGCAAAATGGTATATAGAGCTACCTAAGGGGGCATTCGCTTTGTTCGATGACCTAGAGATGAATTTTCTTAACCACTTCTAGCTACCAGTGCGTTATGACGTTGGTATTGAAATCTTGTCGACATTTCGGCAGGAAAAAGCCACACATATCTCGGATCATATCCAAGAGGGGCGTAGACGGAAGAGGTTGATTAAAGCCTTAATACCACCGGAATTCCTCCTTGAATGGTTCCTTAGGTCGTTATTGCCATATATAGCGAAGGATGTGTCTACATCCAGAGTGCAAAATGAGGAACAAGCCATTTTTAAGGCGTAGGAACTATATTTGATTTATGCTCAGTTCGGTTTGTTATATGAGATCATTCCCAATGCCCCACGTTCTAGTTTCGACCCCAAAGTTAAACCTGGACCACATGCCAATGGAATTGTGGGTTGTGCGAGTGCTAAACCTACGGATTCGGTTGCAAAACAAGTTAGTCAATTGTCACTCAACCAATCTGCTTCAAGACAAGCCACGGCTTCGTCTCAACCCGCCCAAACGGCGAGTGTGCTTTCAGTACAATCGTCGGACCATAAGGGTAACCAACAACTCGGACGGAATAAAAAGAAGGGTAAGAATAATCGTAAGGGTGGGAATAGGAACAAGAATGATAATAATGGCAAGAATGCCCGTGATGCTGGGGGGGACAAGCAAGTTAAACATAAGGTTAAATTCCCTTGCAATTTGTATAAGGACGATCACCTCACTTACTTGTGCCCTTGTATCAATGAAGCCTCGAGATTCTTGGCACAGGGCCCAGCTATGCTGACTAACCCTTTAACTCACAATCAAAATATGAACTCGAGGACCCATGATCAGTCCGGTGGTGATCAAGATCCGCCGGAGGGTAGTGGTTGTGGTTGCATTAACATGGTTCGTGCTGCGAAAGACTATGGTTCGTCACAACCCAACCCAGGAAAGGAACTTGATCCACCAGGGACTCCTTTGCGTATTGAAAAAACTGGGGATAAACCTGAAGTTGCACCTCGCATTCCTAAGGGAGTCCTTAAGCATTCGGGGCACCGTATCCTAATGCCCGAGCTGCCCAGAACTATTCAGTTGTCAAGGATTTGGGCCACACTCCTTGTGCAATGTCTACACTGGAAGTGCTTCAGAGTTGTCCTTCGCAAAGGAAGGCTTTGCTTTTTTCCCTTGGTGTGAATGATGATAATTCTTCCTCCATGATTAAATTTGAAACCGCAGGGGTTCAGCCTCGCTTGCCTTACTATGTGTCTCTTTTGATTCACGTAGAATGTCTTAACATGACCGTCAAGCGCACTATGATTGACAAAGGTGCTGCTGGTTCTGTGATGTCTTTATCGTGTTGGAAGGGTTTAGGTTCCCCTAAGTTGTCTAATTCAGCAACCATGTTAACTGCATTCGATGGGAGATCGTTTAGGCCACACAGGATTCTCCCTTCCCTTAAGGTCTGTTTGGGAGGGAAGATCGTTGCAATAGAGGTCGAGGTGGTTGATGCGCCCCTTGACTACAATCTCTTGTTGGGTAGGAATTGGATGTATAGTATGCAAGCCGTAGCTTCTTCCCTATTTCGCGTTGTATGCTTTCCATTTAACGGGAATATAGTTACAATTGATCAAACGTCATTCAAGAATCCGTCGGTTACCGCATCTTTGGGATCTTCGATCTCGATTGTAGAGCACTCTCAGCCGGCAACTGGGAGAGTGGGCGTGGGCATGTATCCATCCCTCATGGGAAGCTTTAGTTGCCCTGCACCTATCCTTATGATAGGGTCTAGTTTCGGTGAGGCTTCGACATCTATAAGATCGGTGTCTTTTCGCACGAGTCATATGGAAGATCTTTGGATTCTTCCTACACCGAATACTTCGAGTGAGCCCATCATGACGGACGTGCCGTTGCCTACAACTATGGTAGCTTATCAAGCTAATCTTGAGTGTGTTGCAGAACCTAGTCCTTCCTCTTTGCGGATGGAGGAGGAGGACCCTTATGTGCTGCCTGCATGGGCAGTACAGTCTTCTCACACACACGACTGCCTTGATAGTGTTTTTTCTTTAGACGAAGTGATTATTGAGGCCATGTCGGGAGTTGAGCCACCATGGGAAGAGCTCCATCATAGATCTTATTTTCTTCCCGAGCTTGACCGCTTGGAGCGTGAGGACTTTAGGGAGGTTCTTAGCGAGAGGATTGGTAGTCCCATGGTTCCATTAAGCTCTCCTGGTCCGATAGCTGATGGAAACATGGCAAATATATCTCCAACGATTCCTATCAATATCTCTCGTGATCCTGGTAGGATAGAGAATGTCTATATTGGGGCAGAATGTTCCCATGTTGAGATTCTAGAATACACCGAGCTGTTTAAATAATTTCGTGATATCTTTGCTTGGTCTTACGATGAAATGCCAGGTATCGACCCTCACATTGTCAAACACGAGATTAAGACTTATCCAAACGCTAAACTTATTCGACAACGTTTGCGTGCAGTGAATCCTAGGAAAGCACTTTCGATTAAGGCAGAGATAGAGAAATTGTTGAAAGTCAGTTTTATCTATCTCGTTCCCTTGACGGAGTGGGTTTCAAACCCCGTTCCGATTGACAAGCAGCAGGGAGCAATCCACATATGTACTGATTTCCATGATTTGAATCGTGGATGTCCTAAGGACAATTTCCCCACACCATTTATTGATCAGATTTTGGATGAGTGTGTGGGTAGCAAGGTTTTTTCCTTTATGGACGGCTTTTCTTGATATAATCAGATACAAATTAAGCCTGAGGACCAACATAAGACCGCATTTATTTGTCCTTGGGGACCTTTTGCATATCAAAAAATTCCATTTGGCCTTAAGAACGCCGAAGCAACTTTTCAGCAGGCCATGACCTTGATTTTCCATGATCTAAAATCGATTATCGAAGTATTTTTGGATGACCTTGCTGCTCATTCTTGTATGAGAATGCGTTATTCCTATCATTTGAGATTGGTATTCGAAAGGTTAAATCCTCACAAGTGCATCTTTTGTGTGAAGTCAGGTCGCTTATTAGGATTCATCGTGTCCAAATAGGTTATAAGAGTCGACCCTTTGAAGGTTGAGGCAATACTTCAGTTGTCTCCCCCGAAAAATAGTCGTCATCTTCAATGTTTGCAAGGCATGACAAACTTCTTATGAAGATTCGTTGTCAATTTTGCTAATTTGACTAGACGCTTCATGCGTCTTTTGAAGAAGGACACCACCTTTTGTTGGGATGAGCGAGTCCAGGAGTCCTTTGATGCGCTCAAACGAGCCCTAGCATTGGCCCCGATGAATAGTACCCCAGACTATAGCCGTGATTTTATACTTTATGTGGCCGTATCCATGGAGACGATTGGGATGGTTTTGGTTCAAGAGGATGAGGAGCTCCAAGAGCATGTCATATACTATCTGAGCCAGAATCTTATTGACGTGGAGATTCGCTATTCTCATGTTGAGAAGCTTGCCTTAGCTACGGTACATGCGGTTCAACGATTGAGACATTATATTCTCCTTCGCCAGACCTTGGTCGTAGCCCATGTCAATCCGTTTCAATACGTCCTCACTCGAAGGATGATTGGGGGAAAATATAATAAATGGATTTTCATCCTACAAGAATTCGACCTCGAATTTGTTTTGACAAAATTGAAGAAATCGTTAATTTTTGCAGAGCTTATATCGAATTTCCCAAGCGAGGCTGAGGAGTTGGTTTGTGAAGATACGTTTATTGATGAGCACATCTTCTTAATCTCAACTTTAGACCCATGGTATGGGGATATCATTATATATCTACAAACGTTGAAGGTCCCCACTAACCTCTCATGGGATGAACGACGACGATTACATCACATGTCTGATAATTACCTCATAGTGGATAACACTTTATACCGGCGTGGATTAGATTTCATTTTACTACGTTGTTTAACTCACGATGAGGCTGAGGTAGTGCTGAATGATTGCCACGAAGGAGCGTGTGGTGGTCATTTATCTGGGATTTCTACAGCCCAAAAAATATTAAGAGCGGGTTATTTCTAGCCGTCGATCTTTAAAGATTGTGTAGATGCGGTCAAGAGGTGCCACCCTTTCCAGGTGTTTGCACGTAATATGCGCTCGAAACCTACCCCGTTACATCCCATCATCACCACCGGTCCCTTCACTAAGTGGGGGCTTGATTTTATGGATTACAACCCAGCTTCAGCTGGGGGGCATCATCATATCATAGTGGCTGTTGATTAATTCACGAAATGGGCTGAGGCTATGCCTATAGTTAAATCCGACGGTGAGACAGCCACACACTTCGTATTCAACCAGATTATTACTCGGTTCGGGATTCCAAAAGAGCTTGTCACTGACCATGGCTCGCACTTTCAGAATCGTATGATGGAAGAGTTGGAATCAAAGTTAGGGTACAAGCAAGAGCATTCCTCCTCTTACTACCCTTAAGCGAATGGACAGGTAGAAGCAGTGAATAAATCACTCAAATCCATTCTCCAACGAACCATCGCATGAAGCAAGAATAATTGGCACATTATGTTATATCCTGCTTTGTGGGCATATAGAACCACTGTTAAGACTGCCACGGGTTTTTCTCCATATCAACTTGTACATGGAGTGGAGTCGGTATTGCCGGTTGAATGCGAGATTCCTTCTTTGAAACTAGCTATAGAGCTCTTACCAGACACTTCTCCATTGGAGGAGTGTTTGGTCCACCTTGAGCAACTTGATGAGCAGCGTTGAGATGCCTTGGTGGCTTTAGAAGTAAATAAACGTCGTGTAAAGGTCCAGTACAATAAGTCTCTGTCCATCTAAGGAGGTTTAGTGAGGGAGACTTGGTACTTATGTGGGATCAACCGAAAGAACCCTTGGGGGCAGAAAAGTTTAACCCCATGTGGCGTGGTCCTTACATCGTCAAATGTGTGTTAGAGAAGGGCGCTTATGAGTTAGTGGATTACGAGGGAATAGCCTTGGCGGAGCCTAGGAATGGGCTCTATCTCAAGAAGTACTATGCATGCTTTTCAGCCAAGGCTGGTTATTGTATATTATTGTACAGTTTTGCATATTTAGACCTTTTTTCTTATAGTGATCGGGTTTATGATTAGTTTCCATTTCTTTTGGAAAATGTCAATGGAATCTTCCACCCTACATAGGATTTGCGGATGGTGCGAGCTGTCACACTCAACACTCAGCCTCTGCTGCTTGGGTGATTTATACTCCTATGGGTCAGGTATTGTCTTCAGGAGGCGTATGCTTATGGCCATCTTTAAACAATGTTGTTGAGTATAACGTCGTTATTGAGCTTCTACATGATGACATTTTACATGGAATTCTCTCTCTTGAGGTACGTCTTAATTCAGAGTTAGTAGTGTCACAGCTTAATGGTTTGTACCATGTTAGAGATCCGACGTTATTAAGAAGATTCTTACGTGTGAGATTATTAGAATGACAATTTGACAATATAACATACATACATGTTCCAAGAATTAATAATCAAGTTGCTGACTCATATGCTAATTACGTGTTAGATTGGCATTTGTTTCATACACAGTAAATTCATCACAAACACAAATTTTTACACATGTAAATAAATAAACCGATCATCATAAAAAATTTTATATACATCCAAAATGTGGTAATACATAGTGTCATAATACAAAAATGGGGCTCTCAAGCCACCAAAATATAATACACGTTAATACAAAATGTATCTCCCAGGTATCTAAGCCTGTGGAGGAGGGGGGTTGTGATCATGGAAGGTCACTACGGCTCTAGCTAGTCGTCGGAATATTTGCACCCATGCTTGTGGTACACCCACCACCTGGCGCTGCATAGCCTCAGGAAAGTCCTCGACATGCGCCATGGGAACTCTGTGTGTCAGCCTCACAAAGTTGGTATGAATGCTCTGGAGCCTCCGCTCCGCATCCACACCCGTGATATCGTCTCCTCTTCCCCTCTGTCTATGACGAGGGAAGCCTTCAGGCTGCCATGGTCCCACATCTGCATGGATATGGTAGATGTCACTATGTATTGTCACCCAAAAACATGTCTTTTGATTTCATATAATCAGAAAACACAAAAAAATTAAATAACTCAAAAATTTAAAGAGAGGGTCGAGATTCGTTACCTATGTCACCGTATGTCGATCCTGGTGGTAGCTGCATGTCTGGGTCCCCCCGGAAATCTATCCCCGCATAGGGGTAGTCATCGACGGCAACTATCTATCGTCACCACCACGGAAAGAACTCAGCTAGATAGGGGTTGGACACCCTACCTCCTCCTAGTCTGCGCATCGCATCTGTCCAACGCTATTGGGCCGGATATCGAACCCCGTGTAGAGGAACGTCAACTCTGGGACTCAATCCTGGAACACGCTCGAAGAAAAACATGCTCAGTATACTGCTGAAACCGAAGTTTCACACTTTTCCCATCTTACACTCACTGAGCTGGTGTTTCATGTTGCTCAGTAGTGTAGTGCTCCAGTCATATACCGTGGGTCTCATGCACTCCACTGCATAGAACATCAGAGGCCGTGAGGCTTGGTGGAGTGAAGCCAAGCCTGTTATCCTGTCCAGTGTCAGTAGGATGGCCTTTAGGCCAAGCACCTGTATATAGTTGGTTGGGATCTGACTCCCCACCTTCTCCGTGTCCGGATAGCAGTACACCGCAATGTACTCATCTTTAGTCAGGCCACCTCCGGGCCCGCAAGAACGTAGGTTCACTACTTCCCTCTGTCGGGAAAGTCCAGTAATAAAGTATATATCCTCCACCTCTATCGCGAGGGACATCCCATCTATTTGGAATGACTCTGAGTCTGGATACCAGTAATCCACCAGCATCTGCAATAATCCTGTTTTGGCCCTTAAGCCACCAAGACACCAAAATTTGTAGAGCCCAAATGCACGTAGCGCTTGTTGAGCCATTAGATCAGCCCTTACTGCCTCCTCTACATCACCATGTTCACGTTCTCTCCATTCTAGGACCATCCTGCACAAAAAATTGCAAGTTTACCCATTAGAATACTTAAAAAACATCATGCGTGGCCGCATACGCGACTATTTGCCAAATAGCCGCGTATGTACATGGGTTTGGGGGCATTTTCCACGTATAGCCAGCCCTATACGTGGAAAAACCCTCGATTTTTGCGTGGGCCGCAGCGCCTATTTTGGATTGGCCTAGAAATCCCAAATAACCATGGAATTTGATAAAAATTGCATCAAAATGAAAGAGAAGAGCATGGGTAAGTACCTGGAAGAAATGGTAGTGGATTCCGTAGGCTGGATCTCCTGGAATTCGTTGTTGAAAATCTGAGCTCAATTGGGTAACAATTTCAAATGTTTTATAATGTTTTGAAATATTTACTATTTATAGAAATTTTTCAAATTTTTGAAAAATTTTACCCCCTTTCTTATAGTTTGGACCATTTCTAATAATTTTGGACCGTTTTTTACCTAATTTTTGGTGTAGGAGACCTTTTTAGTGTCGTTTCAGTCGTTGGATTGACCCGTTCGTGTCAATTTCAGGTATCATGTCTAAACTGGCATATAGGCTAGGTTTCATCGCCGTTTGCATTTTGCATGACCTTATGACCATTTCATTATAGCCTTAGGTACGAACCCACTCTATTATGTCACAGAACCTTCTTGTTGTTTTAGAAGTGGCATGATATGAGTGGTAGAGCTTGACCTTAGATGGGTACCCTAGTTAGCGCCTTATTTGCATTTGGTGCCCATGCTGACGTTCTGTCCCTTAGGGTGTGGGAGTCCGTTGTATAGTATTGCCATGACCGGGATGGGATTTTCCCCCGAGTGTCGCTATCCTACACATGTATCCTTGCATTGAGCATAGGTATGTTCCACTGCTTGGAACTAGTTTGTTTGCCCCTATGACACTCGTCCCCTCCTAGTCTGTAACTATAAAGCAGTTTTATTCTTTTTCAAACTTTTTAAATATTTGAAAAAGTCCCAAAAAACCAAAAAACCAAAAAGCTGAACAAGGAAAGATGTTATCTTTTGGCAGCTATCGAGTCGTGTCGCCTTCGAATAGAGCACTGTATATCACATCCGTTGGTTGGGTTTATAGTTTGAATTTAGGAGTTGTACTCATTTATCTGATTTTATCTCCATCGACTGGTTAAGCTTCTAGTCCCCATGGAGCCTCTGTCGATGCCTCTTGTGTCACAGAGATGTCCCAGTTTGTATATCGAGTCTATGATGCCTTTATTTAGTCACCATACGCCGTTATGCTCTTGTTCGAAGGAAGTTGAAACCTGAGTCGGCCATTCCCGGTACAGTTACTGGTTCGTGCACCTTATGATCAAGTCCTTCCACATTATACAGCTTTGTTGAGTACCTCGTGTTGGATGATGGGGGATGCCTTAATGCCCTCCTTCTAGCGGATTTCATCCCATTGACTTCAGATCATTTATTCTGGGATTGGAATCTAGAGTCATTTTTTAGTGCCTTGAGACTTGCAGTCATTAGTGGCAAGTTCTCTCGCCACCGACAGTCTTTGGGAATACATCAATGTCCCCTGATCGATGTATCCTCTCAAGTGTTCGACCTCAACACATCTATTCACACTTGTTAGTTTTCACTCTAGTACCTCGATTCCCATTTTCATTATCGGTGGGTGATCTCATGTCTGTTAATGGTATACATTAATGACCGGTAATCAGACAATGGACTACAATGTTCGACCTCGACACCTCTATTCACATAGTAGGACATGTACTCGTAGCGGTTTGTGTAGAAGACCTTCCAGATTGGTGGCATCTCTTATATGCTACCTACTTGATCGTGCCAGTGTTCATGAGATTTCAGCTCTCGTGACTTGATTCCAGTATATGTCAGACATTTCTAGCTATTATGGAGATCATGATCCTTTGTATATCTTCATCATGGAGATTCTGATCTATGTATATTGTATGTGGCAATGACCACTTATGTGATATCTTGTATCATGCCTATTCATGGCCATTGTACTCTAATGTATCCAGGACTGCTATATGTATTTGCAGTATGTGCAGAGTTGTATCATTGTACTATGCTGATTGGGTGGCTGGTCTTCCATTTGGGATCCTTCATCACTCCACTTCTGGGATGGACTTATAATGTATTTCGGCCATCGTATGACCCCTCTGACCTCACACATTAGGGGGCATATGTTATAGCTGATTTTACCACTCCAGGTGAATCACACTTGTATGGCCTTTCCCCCGTCCCTCTGCAGACTCCTTAGACCCCTTGGACCATTTTTTGTCCTTTGATGTTTCCTTGACCATCCCTAAAAACATGTGAGAATCCATATACGTGAATTTTAAACCCCTAATCACATATATACGCGGGTTTGACCCCTAAAACCGCATACATCGGGATGTGTGCATAATCCAAATCCTTTTGGAGTTTTCCTTGACATGGATCCGACTCACTTGACTCCTGGCCTTCCATATGCCTTGAGATCGCTCGGATTCGACCTTTCATTACCAGTTTGAAAAGCTATATAAGGAACTCTTTGGTACATTGAAGGCATAAGAGAGAATTGAGAGCAAAGAAACTATAGTCCATTGTTGCCAGAACTTGTGCTTGAGTCTACATCCCTTTGTCCCTTGGAGCACTTTTGTGTTCTTCCCAAGCTTGCCTTTTGCTTGTGAGCTTGTTATCAAGAGATGGAGGATTGAGGTGGTGGAGGCCCAAGTGGGGGATTCAGTTTATCCGATTCACAGACGTGCCGAAAGAGGTTGTATCCATTGTAATCTTTGATTTTATATTAATAGAAATATATTTTCCTGTCCAATAATGTATGTTTGAATTAATATTTTATCCATGGGATGATTTCAAATGTTTATACATTGCTGATTATATATGCTAGAATAGATATAACACCAAGATATATAGTATGTGTGTCTTGTTTACTTGTTGTTGAGGACGTGATTAATCAATTCAAACTGAAGTTGGAAAGCTCAATGGGGATCTACTTCAACCGTTCGGAATAAGGTACGAGGTTTAATCCTTTAGTGTTAGATATTTAATTTCTATTGCATATTGGAAAGGATTGATTTCTGGAGTCAAGCTGTATGTTGTGGTACCCTAAGCCATAGGAATTTCTCTCCGTAACAGGTGGCAACTCCACAACCATTTAGACTTGTATCAACACACCACGCAAAAGCATTCAAACTTCAACACAGTTCTTGGTTGCCTTTCAATACTCAAAAAAATGGAAATGAAAAATTATACATACACAAGTATGAGCAATAGTGTAAACGAAACCATGGGTCTTTCAACCATAGGTTATTTAAAATTGCAACTTCCCCAATCCAAATTCAAGTAATGGCGAGAGAAGTTGAGAGCATAGAAAAATGTTGGAAATATTAATTACTTGCATATCTATATCTAAGCCCAGCCGACTGTGTTAGTGTCTGTATCAGTCAAGATCTTGTCGGTCAGTCTGACAAGGGGGAAGATCTTGTTGGTCAGTCTGACAAGAGGGAAGACCCCACAGTTCGGCAATGTAAACCACTTAATTAATTTCTAAAGCTAAGTTGTTAGGTAGATAGTTATTATAGTCTTTAATGGTGAGTCGGTCACTTCACATAGAAGCAATTTTTCAGGTTTCCTATAAATAGAAGAAGAAAATTGTAAATCAAGTTAGACAATAGAACTCACGAGAGACTCCAGGGTAAGAAAAGAGAGAAAGAGAAGTTGAAGCTCAAGCTTCTGTGTATGTGATTATGTGGAAGAGCCAAAGCTCTGTAAAAGGATCAGTCCGTGAGCACACAAAGTTTGGATAGACAAGTTTGTATTACCTTTGTTATTTCCGGACAATATGTATATGAAATAGTTTATGGTTGAATGCATGTTTATTTTGGCAGCACATACTTTCTAGATTTACTTGTGTAAATGTATTTTACAATTAGGTTTGAGTGAAAGAACAAGAATCCTTAAATTTCTCATCTCGTGAAAGTTCGAGGTTTTAGGGCAGTGGTCGACTCAAGTTTTCCTACATATTTGGGTATATGTTTTTATAAGTTATGTTGAATAATTAATGTGTCAATTTTTATTTCATCTTACTCATAGGTAAAAAGCATTTGTAATTTCTCAAGTCTTTTAGACTAAGAAACATACTCTGTAAATTTCGACTAAAACCAAGTGAACCGACAAGGTCGGTTGAGTAAGCCGACTATCGGTAAAACAGACAAGTAGAGGTAAATCAGTGGGGTCTAAAAGGCCCACCAAATTTTATAAACTTGTCTAATATTTTTTTTTTTAATAACTAAGATGTAAACTCAAGTTTAGTCAGCTCGGTTTTGGCTAACAGAAAATAGATTTGGATCTAACCTTTTTCCACATGAAAACTCCACACACGGCTACCAGGAAGCTCTACACAAAAATGCCAGCAAGCTCACTTGTAACAGGAGCGTTCACTTGTATGAGAAGCATTCGATGTCAAGCTAGCTGGAGCGTTTGAGGAAACATTCTGGAAGTCTTAACTGGAGTAATGAAACATTCAATGATATATTCCCATGTACTAGTAGCAGGAACAACTCCAATGCAACAAGAACAACATACAGGGACTCGGCAACTGCTCATTCAATCACTAACATGGTCGAAGGTCGGAGCAGATATATATCAGTCTCAAAAGAAGCGATAAGCAATAATTGTCGAATATGCAATGATCTTGTAAAATATTCAATTAAGCAATAGTGGAGTCTTTGCCGTTAGTGTTCGAGTTTTTAATGTGTAAGCCATATATGGTCACCACTTGCTCGAAAACCCATACCTTAGTTTCCTTCAATGGCACTGGAAAGAGATTAGTAGGAGATGAGATGAGAGTGTTCAATCCATCAATGGCGCCAACATAACCGCCGTCAAAGGATCTTTAACTTTGCAACTGTTCTTTAGCTCTGTAAAGTTTTTTTTTTGTGAGAGGACTGGACGCACTGTAGAGGGCTCAACGACGTGTGACTGTTGGCGCGGTATTTGGCATTCCACTTGGCTTATGACCCATTGGCTTGATTGACCCGTCCATTCGTTGATGACTTGGTGATTTCATTGATGTGCTGGCCCTCCATGGTGTTGGTTACGTTCTGTCGATTGTTCTATGTGGTTCTATGATTTGGCCTTGATGTTGGCCATGGGGTCGAGGGCACTTAACCCATTTTGCCACAGAAAAAAAACTTTAATTCAAAACATATGCCCTATTCCTATTCGAGGGCACTTATCCCATTTTGCCAAAAAAAAACTTTAATTCAAAACATAAATAAAACATATGCCCTATGCCTATTAAGAACCATCCATGAAGTCATCGCTAGCAAAACTTCGTGAAGGATTTGGGCAGTCTTGGAGGTCTTGGGTTTGATCCCAATAGACTCAACCAATTTTTTAACAAAACTTCTAATCAACCATTTTGCCCAAATACCCCCTTTTTTTACAATTTTTTAACATTTTTGTCGTAAATTCAAACTTTGATAACTTTTGCATCTGGAGGCCATTTCATGCCAGACGAGTGTTAAGGAAAGATGATGACGAGCTCTTTACCACTGTAAGATTTGTTTTTATATTTGAATACTTCTACTTTGATCAATCATTGAAGATCCTCCTGGATCAAATTCACACCTCTACTCTTCTCTATCATGGTCTCACGCAAAAGTGGTCGCTTGATCACAATGGTCTCAGTTTAATCGATAAATGGGCATGTTACATAGAGCTCTAATGAAAGGTCCCAATACTCAACTCACATCTTACATGAACTTCGACGTTGTTGCTCGATGTCATTGATTAAAACGGTTGAATCGAGCATGCAAAGAATTACATTCTCCAGTCTTCATGTCATTACATAGTCACATTTGTTGTTGAGCATGCACTGCCGAAAACCCAAAACTGCCTTCCTTTTGTTGGAAATATTAATTACTCGCAGATCTACATCTCATCTCAATCGACTCGGTCAGAGTTCGTAGAATTACACTCTCTGTTAGACAGTCTATCCAATTGAAGAGTTCACGCCTCACCGTATTTAAGAAGCCAAATTGTATTTCTGAAGTTAAGTTTTTAGGTAGAAATTAATTATAGTCTTTAATGTTGGTTGTTAGCTTCCAAGTGAAGCAAAATTTTAGTCTTTGTATATGAAGAAAAAAAAGAGAGAGAAGGACAAAATTTCATACTGTGCAGTAACTCAAGTTTACTGTTGCAACTCTCTCTCTCTCCACCTCCATTTTAGATATGGTATCAAAGTGGGTTTAGGAAAGAAACATTGTCTTAAAAGGAAAAAGATAATTTTCTAAGGAAAAATTTAAAAAATGGCTTCCACCTCTGGTGCACATATGTCAAGCTTACAAACTCCAATTTTCTTGAGAAAGAATTATGAGTATTGGTCTCTAACAATGAAGGATTTGTTCAGAGGTCAAGATGTATGAGAGATAGTCCAAAATTGCTATACATAACCAACAAATCAGGCGACATATAACAATCTCACACAAGTTGAGAATGATGCATTGAAGAAACAAAGGAAGAAAGATGGAAAGGCTTTGTTCTATATACATCAAGCCATGCATGAAAGCATACTCCCAAGAGTAGCAGCAACAAAGACAACTAAGGACGCATGTTGGCAAGGGATTGGAGTGCGCAAAGTGTGCTTCCACTGCTGACAAGAAGGGCGTTGACAAAAAGAAGTGTCAATCGCGACGTAAGAAGAAACCGACAAACTAGGGAATTTTGGTTGAGTTAGTTAGAGATTGGTCAAGTAGACCACTTTGTAATGGCCTAATGAGCCTATAAATAGAGTTAGGATTATAAGTGTAAGGCATCATTGAGCTTCGATTAGGAATCCACGGAACTTCTATGGATCTGTTGATCTATCTGTGTATCTGTTGCTCTCCATTTTGGGGAATGAATTGATCATTATGATTGTGCGTCTATCAAATATATGTTATCTCGTTTTCTTTAGCTTTTGGTTTTGCATTGATCGACCGAGGAATGTTCTATCTTTTATGATTTTGATTAAGTGATTTCAATCGACGATTTGGTTATGATGTTTTGTCTCTATGGAATGTGTTGTATCTAAAGATAAATTCTGTGTTAATTTGAGTAACCCTGCGGTGGACCAGATGAGTGGATGAGTGATGTTTTCCCTTTCGTTGTGATTGATGCAAAGTCTTGCGGTACTTAGCGATTTAATATATTTTGTTGTCTTCGTTGAATCAAGTTTAGTTTAGTATGACTACAAATGATGATGATAAGTAAATATGGTTAATTGCATGGTTATGAACCTGGATTTCTAGTTAATGTTGCGATAGAATAGGAGATAATATGAAGCCATCTTCCTAATGCGTAAACGTGGTTCTTGTAGCCCTCCCTCAAACATCTCGGGCGAGTCTATGCCTGCGTTGCAGGTGTTGTTGGAAAGGATAAAACCTTTCTGGACCGATGTTTAGGACTCTGTGTTGGTATTTGTTGACAATAGTGCAAAGTGAACCCAACAAGTTATACAACTTGGCGAGAACCTGCCATTGTTCTCATTTTTGGGGGGTCAATTTTAATCATTGTTTTTACCTCAATTTCAGAAAGTGTGTATACCGATAGCACCAATTTTAATTTTGGGCCATTTTTTGTTATTTTGAAATTTCTTGGTGATAAGGAAACTATAATTTGTCATTTTGAACCCTGTTTTCACAATTTTGAAATATCTAGGTCATAAAAAAACTATAATTTTTATTTACAAATGGGTTTTTTTTCCAATTTTACTAAAAATATATGCATTTAGGAGCTACTTATAACGAAAAAATATATAGATTTTCGATCTTTTATCAACATTTAGAAGCTAGTTACAAGGACATATATATTTCATAAGTTTAAAAAAAAAATCTCAAATGATTCATTTTTACAGGCAAATTTGTAAAAAAATAAAACATTATTTATGATATTTTTTTAGATCTTTAAAATAAAATTGACAAACAAAATCTAAAAAATAAATAAAAACTTAAAAACAAATTGTAAAAAATAAAAAATAAAGAAAAAATTATAACCCAATTGAAAGTTTTAAACTTCAATTTTAAATTCTAAAAATCAAAATTACAAAAAAAAAACAAAAAAAAAAAATCCTAATTAAAATAAAAAATAAAAAATAAAATACCTAACCCTCTATCCCCTCCCCCTCCTCCTCCCCCTCTAGCACGATTTTGAGAATCGCGCAGCCGGAATGGCAGCAGGGCAAGGGGAGAGGGGTGTGTAGGCGAAGGGAAGAAAAGGGGGTGGTGGATGGGAGGAGGGTGTAGAGGAGACGGAGCGAATAAGAGGGGGAGCATAGGGCGGCACGATTCTGAGAATCGTGATCGCAGGAAGGGATTTGGGTGGGGAGAGGAGAGACGAGAGACGACGGGAGGGGTCGAGAGGAGTTGTGGAGGGGTGGCGGAGGTGGTGGAGGTGTGGTGGAGGGGAGGGTGCAGAGGGAGCAAATTGGAGGGGGAGGAGAGCGTGGTGCGATTCTGAGAATGGTGACCGCGGGAAGGGGAAAGGTGGGGAGAGGGTAGGGGAAAGGTGGGGAGGAGTGGCGGATGGGTGGTAGAAGGCATGGATGGGTGGCGGAGGGGAGCAGGAGGGGGTAGAGGGTTGGGTTTTTAATTTTTTATTTTATTTTAATTATGTTTTTTTTTGTTATTTTTAATTTAATTTTTTTGGTTTGTTTTTAATTTGTTTTATTTATTTATTTTGTGTTTAATTTTGTTTTTGTTTTTTTCTAATTTTGATTTTTAAAATTTAAAATTTGTTATAATTTTTTTTGTTTTTTTTAATAGTTAAGTTTATTTTGAGTGTGTTTTTGTAAAGGTTTTTTCTTTTTGAAAAAAAAAAGAAATTTTTATTTTTATTTTTAGTACATATTTGTTTAAAAATTATTTTTATTTTTTTATAATTTGTATGTTTTAAGAATTTTTAAATTTCTGTTTAATTTTGATTTTTTATTTTATTTTATAATTTTTTCTTATGATATAATAACATATTTTTTATATTTATCTTTTAAATTTTTTATTGATAAATTTTCTTACAATGTTTTTTTTTTTTTTTTTTTTAATTTGAATTTTTGAGTTTTTTTTAAAACTATAGTTTTTTAAAATTTTAACCTTGAATAAAATTAACAGTTATTTTAGGAGGACTACTTCTGAATTTAGGGGTTGATTTAGAGTTTCGATTACAATGATACCACCCATAGTTCATTTTGTAGTTTTTTTTGTGTTTTTGAAGTAAAAATATGAATTTTATGGTTTAATATACAGTTTTATTATGAATTATATTGTAAATCCTTTTATTTTATATGGAAATAGTGGTGAAATAATTTCTTGAATATTTTGTGTTTAACTGAGTGTTAGTTATATATAGTGTTACTGAGACATTTAATAAATACAATTTTAAATTATGATACAATGACATAATAATGACATTTTTTGAAAAAATGTGCTACTAGTAGCATTAGTTTTCAATCCAATGCTTGATTCTAAGGTTATTGTAAATAACATCAAGCATGGTTTTTGTCCATGTCTACATTTTTTGCCAAAAAAAATATTTTTAAATTAAAAAAGACAAATCAGTGATGAAAAAGGGAACGAAGAGGACAAGGGAAGACACTATCAAACAGGCGCTTGCTCTCAACAAATTGATTCAGAAGTGAGATTACCCTGATAAAAAGCAAGGGGCATTAGATACAACAGTTTCCATGGGGGCTTTTGGAGGAGCCAACTTTGATTCAGTGTCACAGCTGAATAAGGATCTTTTGGACAAGGAACAAGAGCTATAGAAAACCAAACAAGACGTGGTCGCAACAGAGGCACGTCACAAACAAGAAGTCCAACTTCTTAAGCAGGAGCATGAAGAAAAGTTGAAGCAGTTGCAGAATAAGAATGATTATCTCAAGCAACAGCTTGAGAAATTAGAATCTCACAATCAACAACAAGCAGAAAAGATTGCTACCCTTGAGTAATAGCTCAAAGAATCTCAGCTACTTTCAGTTGCTTCCTGTTTCTCCAAACTCACAACAGAGGAGCTCAAGCAACTAATCTGCAAGATCCATGGTGAATTTTATCAATCTATGGCCAATCTGTATAGAGGGTTCAACAAAATGCAGGAGCTATATAATACGTTTGAGAGTCAATCTCACGTCCTACAAATCATAATACTCACACAAGAGCAGCAACTAATGCATTAAAGTAGCAGAAGCATATTAAAGATAGACCGCATGATTTGCCAGTCATGGATAAATTTCAGACCAAGAAGACTGAAGTCACAATTGAGACCTGGGAAAGCATCCGTGATGCAGTAGAATCCATCATCAAAGATGGACAGGTAGCGTGCAAACGTAGGTGGTTGGTTGCTGAAACTTTACTCAGTTTTTTGGACATGCCATCTTTGGATTTGATTGACCAGGCACTTCCCCCTAAGCTCAAATTGGAAGAAATCAAAAGAAATTTCCCTACATCCAAGGAGCAGATCCAGGAGATAAACTAGCTCACCATGTAGGAAATCACGAGATGAATTGAGATACCCCATGTTGTGATGGTCAGAATACAGGTGTACCTCCGAGAATGGAACAAGCTTGGGAAGAGGCAGATTGCATCCCAAATATGCAAAACACAAGTACACTTGGAACATGCCAAGTATCAAGACATTGATGATCTGATGGACTTAGATGACAAGTGGCGTTCTGGCCTTGGAAAACCTTGAAACTAAATTATTTTGTAATCCCACATCTTGGGAAATTTACTTTTTTAGTAAAATTTGTAATATTATTTAAAGGGAGGGTATTTCCCAAATAGGGGAGGGGAGGAACTTTGGACATTAAGCCTAGGAGCTATACTGAAGAACAGACTGCCAAGTGTATAACATGAAAGCTTGTGATTTTTGTACTTTGTAATTGTTTGCAAGTTCAAAAAATTACACTGTCATTTTATGCTATGTTCTATAGTTGTTCATTAAATGTATTTTATGAATGTTAGTCTTTTATCAATGTTAGTCTTTGGAGTAACTTCTCTCCCATTTCACTCTTGCAAATCCTTAGACTCAAATTAAAGTTTGGGGATATGTGTTTTTATGGGAATGATAGGTTGGCTTGGTGCGCTAAGTTGACAAGTGTTTTGGCAGAAGCGCTTTGGAAAGGAAGGTGATGCATCACAAAGGAGAACCCGAAGTGTGCTCCATAGGTGGCGTCTACAGGAAGCACACGTCAACAAAACAAAGAACGCCTATCAGACAAGTGCGTTTGAGAAAGCGTTAGCAAAACGGAGGAGGTTCCCATTAAAGGTGTGCTCAGGTGGTTTTGACAGAATGAAAAGTGGACGGTGTGCTTAGTGTTCTAAGTGCACTAACGCAAAATGAAGGTTGCCAAGACGGACGTTGGTGTCCAAAGAGCTTTAAATTCAAAGAGTGGTGTAGCAGCATCGCACAAACTTAGCGACAACGAAGTAAAAAACAGAGATGGATGGGATAAGTTTATCAAAGGCGTTGACAAAAACACCCAAGTGTTTACGAGAAATAGATGGTTCGTTGTAGACGATTTTCCAAGCGCAGGTTGAAGGTGTACTGAAGGGTGTTGCGGTGAAAAGCACATACTTCTCCCATGATTCGGAAAGCCAAGTAGTTACAGTGACACCTTGCGACAGGGTTGGAAGGATGCCAAGCATGATCCCGACGAAGGTTTGGAGAGAATACTTGGAGCAAAAAACTCAGAAGTTGGAAAGAATGGAGGTTTTTACAAGTTTGTTTGCGGAGAAGGCACACTCCTGAAGCTAACTTGGCAGCTTAACGACCAAGATGACCAAGGCAAGCTTAGTCTTGGAGATTGGAAAAATAGCGAAGGCGATGCTCAACAAAGGTTTCTGTTGAAGCGAAGTCAGTTCGAAGTGGCCAAGGATGTCAAGGGGAAAGAACCGGTTACCTTTGGCAGAAGCAGCAAAGGATGGAAACAAGCATGCGTCCGAGAGAGTTGCGAGACTCGAACCGTAGGAAAACATGACTTTGGAAGAACGACGCAAATCTATGACTTTTGAAGTCATGGAGTTGGTGGTGACTCTATGCAAGCTTGCGAAGAGTCCTTAAGGAAACGAGGTGCAGCAAGGAACGAAAGTTGGAACAACGAGCTTTCTCATCCAAGAGAAGGATGGTGGCAAGACTCGGACTTTCTTTGATGGGGAGTTGGACGAACAGGTTTCATGGGAAGCCTTAGCAGCATTCAAGAAGGCTATGAGGCTTTCTCTTTGCACGTTGAGATGGATTAGGGGAACTTTGAGGTCTAAAATGGGCCTCATAAGAGATATAATAAAATAATATGAGTTAGTCATTTTGTGGGGAAGGTTTATCTACAACTCACCTCTTGTACTTCAATTTATGTAACTATGGTTGAGTTAATTTGAAAAGATGTCTAAAAATAAAATAAAATAAAAATACTTTGATATGACAAGAAATATAAGTACTTTAGTACATAGATATGACTAGAAATCTATGTACTTTATTACATAGATGTACTAAAAGAAAGTAGTAATAAATAAAATAAAGTAAAATACTTTAATTATGAATTCTAAACTTAAGTTAAAGTTTATATATATATAAACCTAATTTAACTAATATTTATTAAATAATTTTAAACTTATATTTGTAATTATCAATTAAAATTTAAAAAGTAAATATTAAATACAATTAAATATGGTTAATATTCTTTAGTTTAATTTAACTAAAAGTTAAAAAATTTAAAATTTAAATTTATATCAACATTTCTTTATTATAAATATATAAATTAATAAATTATTTCTTTATAACAATATTATATTGTATTCTTTTATAACTCAAATATATATATGATACATAAGCATAAATTAAAACTTGAATAATATTTTATAATTGTTTCATAACTTATTTAATATTTTATATAAATTCACATATTCATCATACAAAATATTCACTAATAAATGAAAATTTGAATATAAAACGAAGTTTGTTATTATATAATATATAATTTATATAATATATTATATATTATAATAATATATAATATATATTATATAATAATATANTAATACTTTATATAATAATAATATGCAGTACTACATATTCATTATATGAAGTACTTAATAGCATCCATATTCATTATATGAAGTACATAAGTCATAGAATTTTGATTTTAAGTTTTATTTTTGCTTTTAATAATAGGTTTTATATTAAAATATTTATTATATTTGAAATTATTTTAAAGTGTTTTATTTCATAAGTACTTAAAAGTACTAAGCATATAAATATTATATTCAAAAGTAATGTATAGCTGTTTTTTTCATTATAAATATAGTAAACTATGGGTTTACATCCACCATTTAGAAATTGACAAGTAAGTGCCTTTAACTCAAGCAAAGCCACCTCAACTATAATAGATGACGTCATTCTCTGGAATGTGATTGGTTCTTTTAAAGTTCATTTTGATAGTACTTTTTTTGTTTGGAGGCCCATTTTAGACCTCAAAATTCCCCTAATGATGGATGGCAGCATCACTTTAGTTTTGATCAGGGTTGAGGAGAAGAACGTGTTGGTTCGTTGCCCATGACAAAGGCAGTGAGACGAAAAGTGCCTTAAGGAACGTTTCCTTAGAAAAATTTCAGTTAAAGCGTGCGAAAATACAGATCCAAGGGCACCAAATGAATTGACTAAATCAAGGGACAGTTCAAACATGGAAGAAGCGATTTTTCCAAAGGTTTGCCAGGTTGTGGAGTACACCAAATCGCAGAAGGAAATTAAATTCAAAGATGACGAAGTTCGTTCCTTTGAGTTGGACGGATGGTTGGATTAGCTACCCAACTAGTCTGGCTTTAGGGGCTAGCAGCGGATGAAGGTTTTGATAGATTGGCATAGTACTGATGCATGACAAGGTGGCAGGCACAACAGCTGACCCATGACAGATGGTTGCGGATTGTTTAGATACTTCGGTCAGAGGAAGCGGGTGTAGCATGTTCCTAAGGATGGAAGTTACATGGGAACGTTGTCGAGAAGACAAAAAGTTTAAGTGGGGGAGGTTGTCACGGCCTTAAACTTGGCGACACCGTCTTCACGCCCAAGAGGGGGAACCTTGGCTAAGTGACAGAACGGAGTGGGGCGTGCAGACCAAGTGGGGGTGCGCTCCCATAAACGAAGCCCGCTTTTGGCAAGCGCGGCACCTTGGCACATCGGCAGTTGGCAGCAAGCACACTTGAGCCCGAGCGCTTGTTGATGGAAGACACCTTGTAGTGGTGTGGAACAAACCATTGAACCGAGTGCCCATAGAAGGTGGGCATGACACCACGACGTGAAGGACATCAAGTGCACGCTAAGGAGGATGTAGCAACGGAGCGCCCAACGCCAAACCAATGAAGCCACCAGCAAGAGCGCATGAGGGGAAGTGAACCAAACGTAAGAGTGTTATGTGTGGACCCTGAGCGAGCGTGTGCTAAGTAAGGGGGCACGCCCTCCTTTCAAGGTGTCACTCACTCAAGTGACTCTATAAATTGGCTAAGGCATTGGTCAAGTAAGAAAGCAACTTAAGACAAGCAAGTTTGGCTAAGCAACAGTAGAAGTAGCAGGCTAGTGAGTTAGCAGCGGGGGTTTTCAGCAGAATGGTGTTGTAGCAACAAGGAGATGTTTCTTATGAAGGCGCCTAGCTTAGGGCTTGTTCTTTAAACTCTTATCTCTGTTTATTTTGGCGTGTTATCTCGGTTGTGCGCTCACCGAGAGCTCTGTCGGTTTGGCAACTCCCATCTTATGTAATTTGCTCTATTTTAATGAAAGCTTTCGGGGCTCTGCGGTGTGACAACCCCACTATTTCAAACTGTTGTTCATTTTCTTGTGTTGTTGGCTAAGTTAATGCTATAACACAAAGCGTGCTAAGTATAAAGTGCATGAGTTAAAAACGTTTCCGCAGAAGAGTAGGCGTAATATGTTGGTGACGCGGCTGGGTTGGCCACGCCCCAGAGCCCACCCAAGCAGTGCCTTACAAACTTAGTTGAGTGCACCTTAGGCGCTGCAGTGAGTCCCGTGGCAAAACGGGCCTTCAACAACACGCTGAAACCAAATGGTACATTTCCATTTTATATTATGCAGGTGTACATGAAAATATGGTTATGCCATAAAGGTAGTTGTTATTTATGTGCATGACAAATGCATATGATTAAGGTGTGTTTTGAGAATAAAACAGGTATTTATTTTCGATTATATTTCAAACAAAATTGTTTATATGATTAAGGAAATATTTTTTATTTCAATATTGTAATGCATCAATTAACAGGTTAATATCTTTCCCTAATTTGTGTTTTATTCAATTTGCAACATTCTTCAATTATTTTATTTAAAATGAATTCTTTCATAAATATTATAGTTTAAACATTCATATAAAACTGATATTTAATAAATACAAAAAAAATCTATATGCTTTAATAAATATAAAAATATAGCAAATGACAAATGTTCCAATGTTCAAAGTGTGGCTTTTATTGAGTTTCTGCAACCCGCAACCCGCAATGCTGGTTGCAGAAATGCTTTTCGAAATAAATATTTTGTGGAGTGCAGATTGCTGAACTTTTAACTTTTTTTATCGCTAATATCATCCCGCATTTCGCAACTCGCAAATGCCGATTTCCGATTGCGAAAATCGGAATATCTAAACTTTTTGTTGTTTTTCATCTTCGCATTTTAGTTTGTCACTTCAATCTCAATCATCCATTTTTTGCGGGTTGTCAACAAACACCTATCAAGCTGTGATGAACAGTTATCAATAAAATCTTCCATTTAGTTTGTCGCTTCAATCTCAATCGTCCATTCTTTGTGGGTTGACGATGAAGCAATAGAAGTTACAAATCTAAATAAGGAGATAAAGTCTAGATAGATCAAGAGTCAGAGTTTTCTTTTAATAAAAGTTTGTCTTTCTGCAATCTTCAACCCACAAATTATTGTGGAATGCGGAAATCCTTTTCGACATAAAGTTTTTATTTTTCGGTTCCGCAATCCGCAATTCGGGTTGCGGAATGTGGAATAAAATTATTGATCATTTGAAAATTGTTAAAGTTCTGCATTCCGCAATCCGCAAGAATTTGCGGGTTGCGGGTGAGCAATGTTGCAAGTGCGATTTTAGTTGAGTTTATGCAATCCGCAATGCAGACATTGCGGATTGCGGAAAGCGGAAAAGTCTATTTTTGCTTGTTTTTATCTTTTCCTTTTCGCAACCGACAACCTGCAATGCAGATTGTAGAACCAGAAAATAAAAAAATTTATTTCGAAAAGGATTTTCGCAATCCGCATTCCGCAATAATTTGCGGGTTGCAGGTTGCGGAAGACACACTTTTATTAAAAGAAAACTCCGACTCTTGACTCTTGATCTATTTGGACTTTATCTAACATAAAACCTTATTTTGAAAATTCCAACATTCCGCAATCCGCATTGTGGGTTGTCGTTGTGGGAAATTGGTTTCCAAAAACCCCCAAAAAAAGACTTATGCAATCCTATTTCCGACTGCGAAATGTAGGCTGTGGAAACACAAACATATATAAAATAAAAAGAGAGACGTTCCGCAATCCGCAAAACCAAACAAACAAGTTGCAAAAAAAAATGATATTTTTACCCTCTCAACGTTCCTTTACACCTCTTCCTTCAAATGCTGCTTATGAAAAAAAGTGATATATAAATAAAAATAAAATATTATAGTCCACCAACCTCATTTTATCTTTAAAACCTTTTTCTTTTAACTCGGAGTATCACATGCCCAACTTGGAAGGGAAATATGATGGGCCCTTTAAAGGAATTATGCTGTCCCCACGTAATAATGCAGGGTTCCATAGAACTATCAAAGATGTCATTTATGTTCATATGCCCCCAATTGTTGTGTTTCTATAAAGAGAAAAAGAAAAAGAGTTATGTATTCGTTTTGCATTCTTAGTTCTATCGTGTCGAACAGACACATATTCTCCAAACATATATTGATGACGATTCATATTCCGTCACTGTCAATCCAATATATGAAACGCGTCAGGAAGCGATAACTTCAAAGAGAGGCGTGGAGATCAGAATCGAGAGAGTTCGTAAGCGCGTTCAAGACCTGTCCGTACGTTCTGGAATAACGGAAATTCAATGCAACTTTCGACTCAGTTTCCGCTATTGAAATTGAATCAGATACTCATGTCACTTTGCGGGTGCAACTTACATTCATGGAAACTCCCTGCGACCTTCATGAATTGGAATAAATATTGTGAAAGCAAATCTATATATATACTTGCTTCCAAGTATTCTCTGTGCATTGTGGGTCACCCGCTAAAAGATTACTTCAAAGTTGCAGCAGAATTCATAGCTTCAAGATCAAGAATCATATACTCTCTGTCTCTCTTTTCCATTACAAAAGGGGATAAGTGGCAAACCAGGAATTCACGGGGAGTCCAATTTTATTCAGGCGTATAATTGATTGTTATAATTGTTCAGAGAAGAGGAATTAAATTTCAATCGGGCTAGTATTGAAATGGGACGTTGCCCGTCATTTCTGAATCGGAAGAAAACACCGGCCGAAACATCAGGTCGACAATCACCAATGTCCAATATGTTTTCATCCAAATCCCGACCGACGTCTGATATCTCCAGCAGACACACGGCTGTTCAATCCGACAAAACGCCATCCAGTCGAAGTCGGAAACTGTCGCTCAGCCGAAGGAACGATACAGTCGTGTCGGACAAGAATGAGCTCAGTGTCGGTGCCGGTGTCGGTGATGCCGCGACCCGTTCTGCGGTGCCGAGTGCTGCAGAATTAGAGCAGGTATTCAAGAAATTCGACACTAATGGCGACGGGAAGATATCGCGGTCGGAGCTGAGCGATTTAATAAAATCACTAGGTGGAAGTGTGACGGAGGAAGAGGTCGGGGCTATGGTTTCTGAGGCCGATTTGGACGGAGATGGTTACATCGACCTGTCGGAGTTTGTGGCTCTGAATACCGACCGCGCAGTGAGCAGCTCGCACAGGTTACAGGATTTAAAGGACGCATTCAATATGTTCGACATTGACGGGGATGGATCCATTTCCCCCGATGAACTTCATAAAGTTTTGAAGAGCCTGCGAGAACAGTGCACGAGGATCGACTGCGAAAATATGATAAAAGGCGTGGATTCAAACGGCGATGGGCAAGTCAGCTTTGATGAATTCATGGTCATGATGACGAACACAGCTGATCTTTCACAGACTACTGAGCTCGATTGAATATCAGCAGCAACTGTGCTTTGAATGCTTTCGACAAACTGTGTGCTCCGTCGATATTACCTTTTATTTCACCAACATGGTAAAATAAAACGATATTGTCTTTGAAGGGTAGTTTACAGTGTAGTATCCCAAAGATTGTATATAGATTAAATTTTTTAAATTTAAAAAATATGTATATAAAAATTCGTTTTATTATTATACCAATGGTGGTTTATAATTTGGAATTTGGGGGAGTAATAAATGTGTTTTTTTATAATTACTATAACAATAGGGGTTTTGGGAATTTGGGGTGGAGTAATAAATGTATTTTTTTATAATTACTATATAACAATGGTGGTTTATAATTTGGAATTTATTATTATACCAATGGTGGTTTATAATTTGGAATTTGGGGTGGAGTAATAAATGTGTTTTTCAAGTATGATGTTGTAGATGAGATAAGCGTGTTGTTCACATTGTTAAATTAGAAATATAAAAAATAGCGTGTTGTTGAATTGCCCATCCCTGTTTTGTTGCTCGTCTAGGGCAGAGATGAATCTCAATCTTTGGGTGACGACTTTACTATGTGTCGACTTCTTGTTTTTAACCTTCAAAAATAATAATAATTTCAGTTAATACCTTAAAAATAATAATAATTTCAGTTAATACCATCTAGATTAGTTTAATTTCAAAAACTAAGAGTAAATACTGGTTTTTTTATGTGTTAAAATTAATGACATCTCTTGAATATTGAAAATTAGCTTAGACTACCTTTGTGCGGGACAATATTTGGGAAAATTTTGAGCGAATCCGAATGGGAAAAAAAAGTAAAGATTAAAAGTTTTGCGTGTCAGTGAAAGTAGAAGTAGATTGTGTGAGGCAACTGCTTTATTTTAAAAGCTTGTGATTGTGTGTTAAAAGCGTGTGATTATACATTAATTAGGTGAATTCATTGAATGAAGCCGTAGCGAAATTCGTCTCTTCCTACCAAGTTGAGTAGAGTAAAGAATTGGATGGTTATCATTATCCCAATTAAAGTCTTCTGCACTCTGATGGCATTTCCATATTCCATTATGAACAGTTGACTTGGGATCACCATGTGACATTTAGGTCACTCTAAATTATTCGAATAAATTTAATCTCATAATTTAAATGTCAAGTGGCATTGGGAGCAGCGATCGTGCACTACTATATATGAACACTATATATGAATGTGGGATGAGCATCATTGTTATTCAAGGAAAACCATTTCACATGAATTACTATTGGTCTTTAAAGAGGTAAATTTGTTTTTTTCACAAAGAAAAACTACTATATTTTGTATTGATAAAAGTATAATATACATCTTCAAAATATCAATCCAAATATACTAATACATTCAACCAACCCTAAAAAAATCGAAACTAAAACATTCTCTATAACTACCATCCTCCACAAACATTCTCTATAACTACCATCCTCCACAAAAAATTGTAAGGTTCTAGAAAGGCATCTCCACAAACATTCTCTATAACTACCATCCTCCACAAAAAATTGTAAGGTTCTAGAAAGACATCGTCCACCAAAATATATAGGTGCAATCCCAAACTACCACCATCCTTACAAATCAAACAACTCCAAAAACTTAAAATCTCTACAACTCAAAAAAGACTAACTATAAAAAACCACTACTTAAGTATCATAAAATAGAAAGGGAACCCTGAGAGATCTCCTTGCAATTCATCTCTTCAACATAGTGCAGAAAACCTTCATTCCTAAATACAACTTTTTTAGAAAAGGCATATTCTTCCCCATTGAATTCCCTATGTATATGTTGAAAAGAAATAACAGAGAAGTCGAATATTGGCCTTTTGATTTTAGCTTTCCACCCCTCTAGAGATAACCCATGTAACTAACCTTTATCTAGCGCCGAGATGATAACAACTTGTGAATCACCAACAACATGTAATTACGAAAAAAATGAAATTTGTGCAATATATAATAACCCCCATAATGCTAGTAATTTTCCTCTAGTATTAGTGCCTTTACCACAAAACATCTATGATTTGAAGACGAGTGAATCATTCAACCTCAACACCGACCTTTCTCCACATAGTCTCTCATTCCCCTGAGAGGTTCTATCAAAAAAACCAATGGGCCACTCGTCACTAAAAATTGGAGTTCTCAATACTTTAGTCTTGGGAAGAGAATAATCCTTGTAGATATCCTTATAATCCCCCCGGCTTTCATACTAACCGTTTTTGCGTCAATTAGTTTCCCTTCAAAAAGTACTATGTTTATGTGCTTCTAGATCTCCCAACAAATAAACAAGTGAGTTTTATCAAACTTTTTTCAACACTGATCCAATATTTAAAGCTATTGTGAAGAGACTTAAAGGTCCAATTTTGTTCAATATGTAATTTGTATTTTACCTCATATCAAACAAGTTTTGTGACAGTACAATGAATAAAAAGATGCTCAATTGTATCCTTATCAATGCACACATACAATATTTGTTTGGGCCTTGTCCGCCCCTTCTCACATAATTTTCCCAAGTAAGGATGGTATTTTCCAAAGAGAGCCTATAAAAAAGATTTATTTTTAATGGAATGTTCCGCTTCCATAAAGATGTACACCACCGTTTTTGTTCCCTAGCACGGGATGAAATAATCAAATACTCATAAGCAAATTTTGTTTTAATAACACCATTTTTCTTATTCCAAGTCCAAACCATGAAATCCTCAACATTTGTTAATTGAATATCATTTCTTTTAAGACAAAAAATATACCTATTCCATTCATCCTAGAACCTTTTTTGTATGATAGTTCTCAGGAAGAAAGACGCCTGAAATTTCCTCCAAGATCACTTTTCAAAAAGGCAACTTGATAATGAAAACGAATAACTTTAGAGTGAAGATCAGAAATCAAATCTTTTGAAAACTTATAGAAATCACCACTACCCACTAAAGGGTCCTCCCATATCTTGATGCATCGTCCATTCTATGGCTTCCAGTAAAAACACTCTACCATTATGTTGAAGGAACTAAGTATGCAGCTCCAAATATTTGAAATTCCCTTAGTATTATTTCTCTATGATCATATACAATCAACTAGAGTCAAGTATTTCCTTCTAATTACCAAGTTCTACAAGCTCGTGGAAAATAAATTGATCTAGGCCGTGCTCGGATGCACGTTGGGGATAACAGTCGATTGAATGAGTCGAGCTCTATTATGGAGGAAGCATATAAGAAGAACCATCAAAGTAGAAAATACACTTAGGTCGACAGAAAGTATACGAACACACAATATGCAAGAATTCGAACCAAATTATTACTTCTTCTCCATGAAAGATGGAGGAATCAGAAATGTTCTATATTACATTAGTGTACATGCTTATATAGGATGTTGAGACGCTTGAGTGACTAGATGTCACGTTCGGTTACAAAAGAAGTTACAACGATTCAGAAGTTCAATCATCGCAGACCTGTTGAGGAGAACTTGTTGAGGCGAATCTGTCGAGGCAGACCTGTCGAGGCAGTCAGAATAGGTGAAGCAGTCGAAGTGCTAGACTTTATCCAAGCTTGACAACCTACCAACTGATGGTTGGATCATTCCTCCTTCCTTAAGAAACAATGGTCTCCATTGTGTATTCGTCAAGTGAGGAAAATTGTTGGCTACTTGGTCCGGATTTATACAGGAATGCAACAGAATACAGAAATAACCATAGAAAAAAAGATGCAGTGGAAATAACACTTCATTTCATTAATCAAAGAACTGAAACTTGTTTACATACAGAATGGAAATAAACTAGCTAGAGTGTCGGTAGCGTATCTCTAAGAAGAGATGTGGCAGCTACATGCCTCTGAACTCATTGTTACAATGAGGCTCGAAGGCCTATATATTATTGAGAAACAATGGAAACCCTACACATCCAAAACCCTAACCCTAGGAGGTGAAAAACCAGAATGTGAGCCCCGTTTGGTAACTTGGTACATCAATTTCCCGGGTTCGTAACTTTGGCATACTACCTCCGTTTGACGTGCATGATACATCGTTAGAAAGGTATATTCAAGGACTACATCCATAAACAACAAATTTCAAGTCTGGAATGGACTCATATTTACCCAACATTCAATGCCAAAAAAATGTCATTTAGGGCCTCAAAACGGCTCCGAAAGTTTAGGACCCAAAAACTGCCAAAAATAGTAAATTGTTCTACAATTAAGGAAACTGGAAAACTAAAAGAAACAATGGTGGGGGTCCAAGTGGAATGGGCAAGTGGCCACCAATATCCTCCCAGATCACTACTTCAATAACAGAGTACCATTTTCCTTGCACAGGGAGCTATATAGCTTTAGCCACTTGAAACAACGGAATGGAGTTCATCCTTGTATGACGTATGCGTCATCCCACAATGGTGTCACAAAGAAGAGGTTTCTGAACATCTAGATGGATGTCTTTGGGTTCTGCTGTCTGCAAGTCGTTATGTTCCAACAATGGTGAATGGAATGGTCGAAGTATATCTACATTGAAAACTGGATGTAGGCCAAGGCATGCAGGAATGTTGAGCTGAAAAACGTTTTCTCCAAACTGTTTAAGGATACTGTATGGACCATATCGCAAGGGTTTCATATTTCTTTATGGACCAGTGAAGCGCTCCTTCTTTAGATGTAACCAGACCTAGTCCCCAATTTGGAATGAATGAGGAATATGATGCTTGTCGTGTCGGGCCTTAGCTTGTGCATTAGCTCGTTGCAACATTTCCTATGCTTGCTTCTGGATGTTGTAGATTTGATCTCTAAACTTCAATTTTTTCTCCACTTCTCATCCTTCGAAGTTGGTGTCGAGAAACTGATTAAGTCGATAGGTGTTGAGGGTTGAAATTCGTAACAAATCTCAAATGTACTCTTGCTCATAGAGTTGTGTTGAGCACGATTGTACTTGTGTTGTATGTATGGAAGGTTGTCATCCCATGTTCGAAGATGCTTGTGGTTGTACATGTGAAGCAGTTGTATGACTAAGTGATTTACAACTTTCGACTGTCCGTTTGTCTACGGATGGAAGGCTGTCGATAAAGAAAGTCTCGTGTCGAGTAGTTTCATGAGATTTTTCCAAAAGGTGCTAATAAATCTAGCATCTCTATTGGAAATAATGGTCGTCGAGAGTCCATAATGTTTCCACGCATGTTCAAAGAATAACAAAGCAATCTATTGTGATGTCATAGTCTTCTTGCATGGTATGAGTATAGCCATCTTGGAAAATCTGTCGATTACTACTAATATTGCATCATGTTGATGTTTGGTAGTAGGATATCCGTCAAGTAGTCCATAGAAATATATTCCCATGGTCGACTAGGAACTGGTAGGGGCGTATACAGTCCTTTTCGTCGATTGGACGGTTTAGCAATGGCACAAACCACGCACGATCGAATGTACTTGTTGATGTCATATTTAAGTGAAGGCTAGTACAAATATTTTTGGAGGATAACAAGTGTTTTTGTGAATCCAAAATGTCCTGCAGTCTTGTTGTAGTGCGCGTCCCAAATGAGCTTTTGTCGGTGCTCACCGGTCGGTACACATTATTGTCCAAGCTTGTATAGCAAGGTGTCTTTCAAGAAGTAGTCAGTAGTAGACAGTGTGTCGTTCTGGAGTTGTCGATAAATTGCAGTCTCCCGAATACAATTGTGTCCAAGTAGTGGTGTCATAACCCTGCATACTCATTACTATAGACAGTAGAGTAATGGGTGGTCTACTGAGATAATCAGCTGTGGAATTGGATTTGGCTTTCCAATACTTAATTACCAATTGAAATTATTGCAGGTAATTAATCCACTTGAGTTGTCGAGTTTTCTGTAGTTTCGACTGGGATGGAGCGAACTGCAAAGGTTTATGATCAGCGAGGATGATCGTTTCCTTGGCAAGAATGTAGTGTCTCTATTGATTAAGATCTTGCACAATGGTGTACAGTTATTTTTCATACGTCGAGTACCTTCTAACAGTGTCGCTGAAAGTGTCAGAATTAAACGTGACTGGGTGACCTGACTAAGTGATCACTGCGCTGAGGACATAGTCCGATGCATCCGTCTCAATCTCAAAGGGTTGATGCAAATCATGTAGCACAAGTACTGGTGTAGTACAAAGCTTATTTTTTATTTGTTCAAAAGCTTGTTGTTTTGTTACCTCTTTTCTTATTTTAAATTTATATGAGCCCTAACCTCTACTTTCTTTAAAAAAAGAGACTAAAACCTATTAAAAAAAATTCAGTAAAATGAAAATATCATGGATCACATTATAATATATTAGGTTGAGAAAATCTATGTTTATTTATTTTATGGAGATTTTAAAAAAACTTGTTGGACTTCACAATATCAATAAAATATGGACACTTAATAGAAAAGTTAACAAAATATGGACACTTACTAGAAAAGTTAACAGTATAACCTTGAAACTCAATCCAAATATGTCAGTCCCATGTGAAGGAGGCATTTTGATCCTTTAATCCTACTTAAAGGAGGATTTTTGTCCTTCATAGGGTTGCATATAATAATGATTTAGTATTTAATGAATCCCAAAATATTTGTAATTTCCCTAATCCCTCATGGTCATAATTGGTTTTATTAACCATGACTATGTCAAACATGACCACTATGGAAATGAGCTTAATAAGAGTGATACTTGTTTGGGATGAGGAACGGCTTATTCAAGATAAATAAAGGGGGATACATGTGGGAACAACACAAATTCACATCAGAAAGAGGGGCACACAATAAATATAATTGATTTTTTTTTTTTCTGTCCTCAAAAACTTTCTATGGGCTAAACTACATAGAAATCTTATCGTCGGTCTCCATTGGCTAAACGACATTAGTTCATTGATGCTTGTTTTGATGTTTATAGGATATATATAGTAGATATGGATCGAGACAAGGCATTCACTCATTCTTTGAGTCAAAGATGTACTCAGACATCTATTGAGAAAATGACGCCTAATACCACACCTACATCTACCGAAACACCTTCAAATGTTCGCTCTCAAAGATGGTCTGTAACATCTAGAGATTCTAGTGTATTATATCGAGACACAATTGGTATGTGTTTAAAATTTATGCACATGCAAAATTTCGAGTATGCATGCATATTTATATTTGTTTTAAATCGTGTTCATTGATTTTACTAAGTTTTGTTATCATTTTTCTTTGTAGAGAGAAGACTTAATAGATTTTCTCGTGAGAGTGGGAAAGCATTTGTGGCTGGTCGATTGTTTGATTCATTTCGTGACCATTTTCCATCTTTTGGTCGTCATTTTAGAGAACAACCAATAGACCAACCACATTTTATTGGTAATATGTTACATATATATAATTTATTTAAATAAATTACTAATTTGCACGTGTATATATATATATATATATATATTATACATGATCACATGTGTAAATGTAGAGGATTGTGGTTCATCTGAGGGTTACGGTGATGCATTCAGAGAGGATGAAGGTGATGATGCATTTGCAGAAAATGAGGATGATGCATTTGGAGAAAATGAGGGTGATGATGCAAGGGGTGGAGATGTTGAGGATGCTGCAAGGGACCAAGAGCAAGATCATGTAAATTCTCGACGAAAGGGTCAAGGTCAGCGAAGGGATACTTTCGAACAAGCACATAGTTGTAAGCCCATGACCATTTATCCTTCAAATATACCCGATGTTCTTCATTGGGAAAATGATATTGTTTCTGTCACCCTTGAAAAATGTACATCCCACCATAACAAATTGAGGGATGATCTTGCTAGCTTGCAACTCCCAACTGAGAGCTGACAAAGTTTTCAAATACTTTTGGAATCTTTAAGCAAGTTTATTAGTGCCTATAGAAGTGTTGGGCCAACAACAGATTGTTTTATTCACTTAATGCAAATGCGGAAGGCTCAGGTGATGGGTCTTGACAAGTGGGTTGATGAGAGAAGAGGGTATCAAAAGCATATGCCATTTCAATGTTTAATTTTAAAGAAGGACCAAAGCGGAAGATGTTAAAGGTGCAATATTTCAAGCACCCTGAGATTGTACACCATTTATATGATATATTATTGGTTGTCTATGGTAGATTGCCATGGAATGATGAAGTGCCACATTACTTTGAGAGATTTTTTTATGCAGAGTTTTTTTTAAACATGAAACCAGATTACACAGATGCTCCGTTACGGGGTTGGAAAAGGTAGGATGTATGAATGAGAAGGAGCCTTTCACGACCCATTGTTTCCTAAGGCTACACCTTGTTTGGTGCCTCGGCCATAGAGACTTGTTACATTACAATCAGAGATGGAGGCGACCTCTCATATTGGTCAAGAGGCGAGAACCATCATAGGAGACAACTTACCATCTGCTCTAGTGGGGGTTGATGTGTGCATGATTCGACATAGAGCACGCGCTTGTTCTCATGCATATTTTTCTTATAAAATAGACAATGAGGTAGATTCAATGAACCTTGAAGATGCCAAGGCCTATGTAAAACATTGTCAAGATGGGTTGTTTGATTTACTCCATCACGAGGAAGGAGGGAGGGGAAGGTATGTGAGAAGTTTTAATTTTTTCCTCATAATTGTTAAATCATGTTTTGGTAGTTTATATATATATATATATATATATATATATATAACAATGGGTATTTAAAATGAACTCATTTGAATTGTAGTTCACCAAAATGTTGGATGAACGTGATTTTATGGTCGACTCTAGTGTTAACCTAGGGCCATTGAAAGAAGTACATTTGCATAAATATCTATAAATTTATATGTTCTCATTATTGTCATGACACATTTTTCTAAGATTGAAATTTTGGTTGTGTTCATAGATTCCGATCCCTTCTCCTAGAACCATGGGTATTGGGCCCCTCTCATCATCAATATTGGGAGACATTCCCAGTGTCTCCCAATTTTTTGAGGTAAATTGCACCTTTCAAATGTTTTAGTAATGATTAAAAACAATTGACATTTTGTTTAAATTTAATATAAGTTGTTTAAATTACATGTTTCAAATGTTTAAGTTTAATGATTGACATCTTAAATTTTAATTTATTTTATACATATGTACATGAAAAGTTTAAGTAATGAAATTAAAATTGTAGGTGGATAAATGTATTGTACAACCTTCCATGGATTTGGATGTGGTGACCTCTTTGGGTGTTGGGCTCACTGAGGTATATTTATTCATTTTTCTTATTTTAAATTCCAATTGTATTTTTATTAAAGTTTATTTACAATATAAAAATTATATATTGATACTTAATTAAATGTTGCATGTGTTATAGGTCAATCGCCAGGATAATGTGGAGAGTGATATCTAGACAATGGATATTACATAGTTATATATGTTTTTATACTTGTGAACTTGTTAATTTGACATTTTCCATGTTAAAACTTTAAACTTGTCATTTAAACTTATATA